>JBCEWC010018255.1:0-12060 GCA_038996855.1 Solanum aculeatissimum
AATAATTATTTAAATTATTTAATTAAAAATCTGTTAAGGAGAAGGGCATTTTAGGCCCTAAAGGTGGACGGGAAGGGGATTTTAGGCCCAAAAAGTGGATGAAGGACATTTTTGTACCATTTCTAATACTTTGAGGGTATTTTAGACCCTTTTCCATTTTTTTAATAAAAAGAATAAGGATATATATACAGCCCAAGTTGAGAAACGTCCAAGAAAGAATTATACAAACTTTAACAACTAGCAGTAAAATATAACTCTCGAGGAGAAATGGCCTTTCGTTTGTTATTTAGGACAAAGCCACCAACGCATTTGTGATCATAATAGTATTACTATAATATTGGGGAGGTTGAGGTTGTTAGTGGCTCTGGTTTTTTTCATTTTTGAATTATCAAAGTTCAATGTACGCAAGTGGGTTAGATGTAAATCATAAATTAAACTAATTGGACAATTCTTTTATTTTCAGATTCCTCTGAGTAATCGAAAACAATCATTTTACTTATAATTAAGTACGGACCGCCAAATACTACTTCTTGAGCAATCCTGCCTCATGAGCTAGCTGTTGAATCAAAACCTCCCTTATTTAAAATTCAAGAAACGAATGACATGATTGAAACAAATATGGCTCAAGCTTATACAATATATATAATGAGTCAAAACCTAGTTGATAGTTAAGTAACATATATACAATGACAACACATTCTCAAAGAGACAGCATTTCACTCCTATAACACTAACCTTCCGGCAGATAGACATGCCATGCTGAACAGGAACTGTTCGACGATTAATAAGTTGTTTTTTCCACCTAGAGTACAGACTTTCAGCAGATATACATCTCGTCCTAGCTAAATGAGTTATTCCACGACCAATAAGTTGTTCTTAATCAACCCCTCTCCGGTAGTTGGTAATTCTGGAGATAGTCTCCACTCGCCATCCACCAAGAACTTGATTTCGTACCTAACAACACAAAAAACCTGAGAGTTCAGAGAGAGAGCAATGATGGATTTACTCTGTGGCAGAAGAGAAACGTACCTTCCAGGTCTTAGGAACAATGTAGCTGAAAAGTTCATATAAGAGCCAGTGTACTCTGGAGATAAGTGCTCTCCTTGACTCCAACCATCAAAGGAGCCCATTACTTGCACACTCTAAAGATGATCAAAATTTAAGGTCATATTTAATGCCTTCTGAAATCGACTTCCAAAGCGTGCATCCAATGAAAAGCATTTTAAGTAATAGTAGCAAACTCATTGCTAACTACAGTATCAAAAGATCTTGTATATAAAGGTAATTTGGCAGGAACTAAGAACTTGAGCATATTGAACTTTAGTACTACTCCAGCCAGATGATTTAGGGATCTATGGACCACATTGGTTTCAAGCATTACCTCCATAGTGTTTGTCTTTGCATAAATCATACAGTTTTCTAAAATGTCAAACGGAAGGGGGGTTGCAATTCATCTCATCCTCGTTAGACACGTAAAAGAAACATTGTGTACACAACTGTGCCCTAATAGACTAGTACACATCTAGTGTGGACTCGCCCAATAGGAATAGTATCCCAAGCCAACAACTCACTGGGTTGAGTCTTAATAGCGTCATGCAGACCTCCATCTCTTTCACCTAGTGCTTGAGGAAGTTTATAAGAGGGACTTTGGTCATACTTCACAAACTAAACCAACTTGTGTCTGCTCCTACATTATTACAAAGGCATTATCTTAAAGTTGATCTCACAGAATACGCCAATAATGGAAAGTATTTTCTTGAAGTGTATATATTTCCTGGCCACATGGTACTCATTTGCGATGAGAAAAATCTTACTTGAAGTGAAGGAAAAACTAGAGGAATCAACACTTAATAGTTGAGTTGATTCCAAATAGTGACTAAAAAAATTTTATTTTCTTAGTCAAGGAAATTTCATCCAGATAGAGCAAAGTTAGTATACTGATTACGAAACAACATTTCATCATTTCCAACTAATATTTATCCACCTCTTCCGAAAAGTTTGAATTATAATTTGAGTGACAAGTTTAAGAAAAAAGAATAACTTGCTTTTAATGGATTATTATTCCAACTGAAATAATTTGCGATTAATGTATTAATGTTATATTCAAGTTTTGATGACTTAACAAACCATGCGACCTGATTGACGGACCTTGTCCCGTGTACTCAGACGATCAATGGCATAATGGGGACCAGCTTTAAAAGTTGACACTCTCTGCTATGGTTGATAGAAGTACATCAGAGGACAACATACTGCTCAGCCAAGAAGACATTAGGTTACTTTTGTCCATTCTTTAATACTTACTCTTGGACAAGAAATTACCTAGTTTTTGCAAAATGAGATTTCAGAAGTAAAAGTTGTTTCTCTCTCAAAGAATAACACTTCAATGCAGTGAAGGGACCTGATACAGCCATTCTAGGTTGTATTGTTTTGTAATTGTATCTTGTGCTCCAAATGTTGTAAGATCAATCCTAAGTTATAAAAGAACACTGATCATTTCTTATTTCATTCAAGTTGTCGAGTTCATGGCTAGAGTTAGCTTTGAAGAAGGTGTTGAAGTCTAAACTAACTAGAGTTAGTTTGTGTAGTGGCAATACAAGTATTGCTTAGACTCAAGTCTTGTAATAGAGTTATTGCAAGGAAGAGGTAGAGAGTTTAAGTTCTAGGTTACAAGAATCTGTAATAAAAAATCTTTTTTCTTTACATTTAGTGAAATTGGTTGAGAAATTTTGTAGAACAGGTCGTGATATTTCCTCTCTTGAAAAAAGAAATTTTTCACATAAAATCTTTTGTTTTCTTGATTTGTTGTCTATTCTAAAATTATTATTCCGTCAAGAGACCTGGTCCTTGACCATTAGTGGACACATACATTCTAACAATTAGTCTTGCCCATATTGTTATTTTTGTTGTTGTTAATTGTTATCAATTATGTTATAATGTCATTTTTTAATTGAACGTGTTCATTATAGAATGATAATACAAATTTACGGGTAATTTTAATAATTTTTAGAACTTACGGATAAATCAATTTTTTTGAAATAGTCACATATTCTTGGAAAAATTTGGGACCAAACGCATGGTGAAACTTCATCAAGACTTGCCAAAAATATTTAGAAATTTGGGGCCAAACGCAAGCTATATCTGTTACAGGTTCCAATAAATGGAATTATAGAAAGCAGTGATGGAAAACCAGGGGAAATGATATAGTACTCTTTCCACTTATATCCCAATAGGCCGAAAAGAAAAGATAGTAACACCAGATCAACTGGCATAGCTTCAAAGTTTTCAATTTTCACAATGCACAAAAGAATCTTAAGCTGGTAGATGGTTGCATGCCTTTCCAGTTGTACACAATTTTTAATTATAAGGTTTTAAGTCACCAAATGCATAATAAAACCTAGAAAAAAGGCAAGGAATTCCACACTTCCAACATGGTTAGCAGATACAGAAGATACTTATTCAATAACTCACCTCTGCTACTCCAACCCAGGATAGAGGAACCTCTTTGGCTTCTATACCTTCCACGCCCTTTATTTGCTCCTTCAATTTTTCTCGTACGGCTTAAGAACAGAAGTATCAAGACGACAATCATAAAAATGTCAGGTTAAACTCATCCATAAACAATTATCTACAATCTAACAAGGTTGGCACTGTCTGGCATTTAAAATAGTCTGGTGTTCAGTTTTAAGGAAGCATACAGTAAGGTAATAATACCTTCCAAACGTGAAAATAGGTGTGACTGGATATATCTCCCATTAATTTTTCTTGAACCAGCTGAGATATCAGATTTAGCAATTTCTTCAGCCAATCTAGCCAAAACCTGCACGTCAAACGAAATAGTAAGCTATCTTTATACTCCATAAGCTGCTTAATTGCTAGAGTTGAAGTCCCACACGAATGTTGGATTATCGACTGGTTAACTTCTCTTCTGGTTCCCGGTAAGTTTCATCTTAAAAGTGTGGACAATTTCATTTAGCATAAATCCCATTAGTTAATTACGACACAAATCCTCACATCACAAGGAACCATAGGTTTGTTATTGTTAGATAGGAATAGGAATATATAGTCCTACTTAGAATAGAAATAGGATTAGAAATAGAAATGATATTTAGTAGCGTACTTGGTAAAGGATTGTACTGTAGTATCTATTAAATAGGGTCTCTATTTAATAATGTTAATATGCAATTCAATAATATTTTTCTCATATATTTCTCACAGTTATAACCTGTATGCAAATCCACTATATACTTACAATTAAATCTGAAGCAATAAAATTACAATAACACCACACATAAAAGAAGCAAACCTGAATCTCACGTTCGGTGACTGAAAGTTCACTTTTGAAATTAACCAGCGCATCCTCCTTAGCTTGCAACTGCAGTGAATGGCATATTTAATTGTCATCATCAGAAAAATGAAAAGAGGCTCCATGCAAAGCACTTTTTCCATCATTTTCAGTAGCCATAAACCTTTAACTTTACCCAACTACCTATGAGTTTAATTCACCTATCTTTGAAACAGATCTCACTAAAACTGTACTTCTGCAACACTAAGACGCTAATATTTTCATTTGACTTTAAGTACCTTCAATCATAAACATACAAACCAGAGGTAGGCTACTACTATAATCTAACAAGTCAAAAGTGGAACTAGAATCCACTTGGTAAAGCCACATGAATTACAAAACCTAGAATATGAGGACCAGACAAGAATTTTTTGATCAGGCAATTATAAATAGAAGAATGGCCTAGAACTAAGATGGTGCTAAGGACATCACAGAGCTAAGGATTCTTCTGTTCAAAAACCAAAGAAAGAATTCCTTCCATACAATTCCTTATCGCTGTAGTGACTTCTATGACATCTTCTGTAGATTACAGCAAAACGACAAAAACCAGAAGCACCTAATTTGATCTTCCAGCTTGTCAATAACTCACTGTAGAGCATGAGAAAAAGCATTTTGAAAAGGTTAGAAAATAGTGACCAAGTCTGGTTAGCCACTGGGTAGTGTTGGAAGATATGGTTGTAGTTTTCCTCCTCTCGTTTGCACATAAAACACCTATTGCATACTGTCAGATCTCTTGTCTGTAGTTTGCGTTGAGTCGAACAAGCCTCGTGTGTAACCAGACACATTTAAAAAAAGACCTTTTAAGGGGCCTTGGATTTCTGTATCTGCTTCCATGGCCAGATAATAGGATTGCACTCCTCAGTGTTAATTGTTTGCAACATGAATTAACAGAAAAATGCCAATCTTTTGCTTATCCAAGAAGTGCTATCAGGAACTTCACAATAAGCTCCACCTTATCTAAATCCTCCAATAGGAGAGCCGTTCCAGATATCCCCCAATCAAAACTATTCCTTCAAAAATTAATGCACAAACATCCAAATTCCAACAATCTGAGACCATATTACCTGTATTAGTAGTGAAACAAATAAAGGTCCTGATATTTGATCTTCAAAGGTGTGTGACCTATCCAAGCATCTCTTCAAAACCATGTATATCTAGAATTCCCTAACTTAATCTTTATGTTTGCTTCAAAATTCTGACATAAGCTGCAAATACTTCCAAGTTCCAAAGGCCCAATTGTGTGAATTATTAACAGGACCTGAGTACCAGAGACTATGTTCCCACGCTTATCAAATACTAATGAGAGCCAGAAGGGATGGACTTGAAGGTCTAAGAGAATACAAAAATATTTTCTCTCATGGTTGGCTTTACTCCTAATATTCACACGGGGAAAGATTATAACTTTATTGTCCTCTCCTGATCCCAAAGGTAACCTCTGTCTCACAGAGCATTAACTTTATGGGTGAAAGATGTTCAAATGGAGAATCATCCACTTTATCGATCGCATAAGAAGAATTTACGAGACTGAATAGGAAACTAATAAAATATATACCTCTCGCTTAAGCAACCGATTATATCTATTGGCTTCACTCAATTTCTTGAGAAGCTTCGATCTTTCAGCATCGGCAAGCAATAACTTCAACTATAAAGATAGCAGAGAGTCAGTATAGCTCAATATACTTGCAGCAACAATAAAGATTATTCTCAACCAAGAAAGGGAGCATTCCCCCAAAAGTAGGAATAAGAAAAAATTTGTTTGGCTCTTGTACGAAGTTTTGAATTCTAATAAAGGTCTGCAACAAGGTTATAGAAAATCATACCTCTTCGCTTCTCAAAGGTTGCTCAGGAACTTCTTCAGGTAAAGCTTCAGGATCAGGCAGACCAATGTCTGCTATTTTCTCCGATACTACCACTGAAAATTGCTCCTCCAAACTTTCAGGGGCACATAATATTTTCCAAGAGGTACATGAGATACTGTATTTCCAATTAGGGGCTGAAAATGATTTATGCATCCTATGGAAACCTGTTCTTGAATTATATGAAGCCATATTTCCTCTAACTCCATCAATATTTTCCACCTTGAACCTTATCATTGCCATTAAAAGTCCAATTTGGAATATGTCAGCATTTTGGTGATCAAGATAGTACTATCAGATTAAAGCAAAATGAGATTAAAGGATAAAAGGAAACACAAACTGGTAATAAAAATTTCATAAACATAAAAAGATGGATTCAAGTTGTCATTCCCAATGACAGCGTAAAATCAATCTAGTTGAACCTATAGTAATAATCCATATTTACGGAAACACAAATTATGGTTGTTGTGGATGCATAAAACTTAAAACCTAAAAGGATTGCAAAATTGATTAGAGAGGCATATCAAGATTCCACATTGCATCAAATAATAGTACTATACGGAGTCCCCAAATCAAGAAAAAGGAAACCCTAACATCAAAACTGTCAGGGTTGTGGAAATCACCTTGGAAAATTGTTTTGCCGAAGAGAATTAAGCAGGTTACACTCCATAATTAAAGACTTCCTGTAGGCGAACAACAAAAGCAACAATTTAGAAGATTCCGAGTATAACAGTTATCTATAAAGGCAGAAGGTGCAGTTAAACTAAGCATAAGAACAAAAAGTGGAGAATAATTAGGAAAATTTCCAAAAGGGGAGATGTAGTTTAACCAATAGTACAAACAATTATAAGAAGCACAACACACTGAAGAAAAAGTAGAGTAATATAGCTCTAAATAACAGATTTTTAACCTACTTAGAAGTACATTTCAGTAAAGCGCTTACCTTCCCAATTGATGAAACTCAGAATAGGAGAGAGAGCAATTTTGTATTACATTGCACTCGTCGGTAATATATATTGTGAAAGGGTAACAAATACTAGTAGTTTTCGGCTGGGGTTGGTTCCGCGTGAATCCATCCCCCCTCTTCTTTTGTCTATTTTACTTGTTTCTTTCGTATCAAAATTAGAAAATTTTGAATATAATAAATATAATAAAAAAATTATTATAATTAATAATTAAAAAAATAAATTAAAAATTAAACGTAAAATTATTTTTTAATTTCATAAAGACAAATATTATTGAATATCTCAAACTAATAATGAACAGATAAAGATAGCCAAATAGAATATATATTAGTGTTATATCTTTAAAAAATATTTAAATATAAATACGTGAATCAATACTCAAAGTATCACATAATACAATGATGATTGAATTTTTAATATGTGAAACTTATATAACCTTAAGTTTTGCACATCTTAATATCTAATTTTTAGTATGTGATTTTCATTGAATTGTATATATAGTATCAAAGTAATTTATCACTCTTCGTGTCCACTGTACCACAAATGGTGACATCGATATTGCAACGTTTATTCACGGCTCGCAATAGTTGGTGGATCGATAGTTATAGGTGTCTAGGTGTCTCACTTAATATTAATTATCCAAAAAAAAAAAAGTTGCCTACTGTGGTATGGTAGAGTGAACACTACCTAGTGTGAATCCAATAAGAACGACAAATGAATGTGATATTTATATAGCCATCAATCGAATTAATAGCTAGCTTTGGATTTGTAATTCTTCTTAATTTATATTGATATCTAGCCATTGTTCATGAAATTGCAATTTTAACTATTAAAACACGCTCTAGAATAATATCATAAAATTTATAAAACTTTATCTCATTAACTAGTATTATTCTCTAAAGGGGGATTTTCATAAATAGTTTAGGCTTGAAATTTAATATGATCAAATATTTATATTTTACATAATTACATGGCATAACTTCGGCTATGTGACCTAGAGGGGAGGAGAGAGGCGAGCGAGATCGAGAGAGGGGGAGGAAAGAGATGAAATGTATATGTATATTTGTCAAATTGTATGTGTATATCTATCAATTAATTGTATATGTGTAACTAATATACATATGTATTTGTATATCTGACAAGCGAGATTGGGAGAGGGAAGAGAGAGGCGAGCGAGATCGAGTGAGGGAGGAGAGAGGCGAATTGTATATGTATATATGTTGAATTGACTATGTGTATCTATCAAAATAATTGTAGTATACATTTGTAATTATATATCTGACAAGAAATTGCAGAGAGAGGAGAGAGAGAATAACAATAAAATCCTAACTATAGCAACAAAATTCTAACTATAACTATAAATTGTAATTTTATTCAAACTATAGTGATATAATATAAATATATATCATATGTTTACCTAGTTACGTAATTTTCCCTTCTTTAAAAACAAGAACAAGGCCGAGATCACACTAATTGGGTTAATATACAGGCGGCCCATAACTCTTGTATGCAATTCCAAGTTAGTTCAGCCCAATGCAGATATGTAATTGGACTATTAGAGCCCAAAAATGATTTAAAAAATAACTTGGGCAAGTATTTTTAAAAAATAATTATTAATTTTAGGAATGTTTTTATTTATTATCATTTATAGCAATATACATCAATATTATAATAAATATGTACTCGTATTAAAAATAAATTATAGATGCAATATAAATGTATTATAAGTGTTTTAAAATATATTGTGCTTGTTTGGTAAGAAATCGACACAATATGTGTAAAGTGTCTAATAATTTACTATTCATCAACAAAACTTGTATTATATATGTTTTATAAATAGTTATTTGTAATATGTGTTACAAGTGCTCATAATTTTTTTTTGTTATTACTATAAATGATAAATATTTTCTTAAGATAATATATCTATATAATTTTTTCAAAATGATTTAGGTTGTGTTTTCAAATACTGCATGATTAAATTATCTCAAGAAAATGTTATAAGAACAACAAACTCGTCTATATTTTGTAACCCTCACAATCCACTAAATATATAATTTGTCCAAATGTTATTAGGTTCAGATTAACCATATAAATTATTCTTGATTGCGTGTTGATTAAGTTTACGTAAACTATTATTTAGACAATTAAATATACTACAAATGTAGTGTTTGGTCGCTATTAAATTACCATAATATAGTCAGCAAAATTTGCTAAGAGCCTAAACTAATGCCATTTGAACGCACAAAATTTGGGTATATTTTCCTAATCTTTTACTGGTGGAGTATTTTACGATGCAAAAATAATTTTCCTAATCTTTTACTGGTGGAGTGTTCTACAATGCAAAAATGACTTCACTCTTGACTTTTAGAGCAACCTTTGCCTTGAGAAATCATAATTAAGAATGCAACTTTATTAAATTACTCTCTGACTCATTTTATATGACACTCTTTAATTTGACATGATATTTTAAAAAAAAATGAAGATTTTTGGAGCTTGTAGTCTAAAATCATTTTTAGTTATTTGTGTGATTGAGAATCATTTCATTCATGGTAAAAAGAGAATTTTTAAAGTTAAATTGTTTCCGATTAGAATAAGGTGACATTTTTTTTGGAACGGACCAAAAAGGAAAAAAATGTCATATAAAATGAAACAAAGAGAGTACTATTTAAGAAATTCTTTTGAGAACTTCACAATTTGTTTACACTTTTAAAAAAAATAAAATTATAAGAATGAAACAAAAGGGGAAAGAATATTATACATTTTTGACATCAATTTAAATCCAAAAATTCATCGAATGATTGTTATTGATACGTCAATAATTTCATAATTTGTAATTTCTATCTACCCTAACAAAAATTAAAAGAGCATACGTATAAGTATTTACCTTTTGCTTCACTATGCAATTGAAACCATTCTCAATCTTATATTTTCCTATTACATCTACTAAAGTTGCTTTACCCTTGTACAATTGTTTAACTTTCATATCAATATTTCTCGAATCTTTGGTCACATTTGATACGTCTATTTTAGGTATATAAGAACAAACATCATTTTTTGAGTTGATCAGACCAGTGTTTGCGTAAAAAAAACATATCTCATCTACCTCTAAATCGTTTGTATCTACGCATAATGGATAAATTTCGAAATCAAACTTCTTTTTCTTAATTTCAATATACATTTTTACACTCATGTCGTTGCAAATTGTAATTGAAGACGAATTGCCTTCCACGACGTATCGAATTCTTATATTTTTTCTTCGTTCGTCGACCTCTAACTCTGCGACAATGGCCGCTCTGAAATTACCGAAAGATATATTTTTTCCAACGACTATTTCATCACTTTTATATCTCTCATGTTACAACTTAGATTCCCAAATTCCAGAATGGCAAAACAAGATTGATATGTTCATATTCCAGTTATTCTGTTGTTTTGTTTTTTTACCAAATAGATATGCATCCAATTGTACAGAAAGCTTCAAAATTTTGAAATTTTCAATCTGTTACACCATTTTAGAGAGTCATTATACCTTCCAGAAGGTTATGGAGAGAATTATGGGATTAGAATAAGACAATCAATTATTTTTTCCTTTTTACCGTAACAACATTAATTATCCAGTTCTCATTATCTAAGTATTAAGTGGTAATTTTATGTATCATAATTGCTTAAAAAGAGGATTTAATGTAATTTTGAAAATAGTCGGGATAGATTGTAATTATCTATTAACAGTATGTGATTTATATAATTTATACTAATTAAATCATCTCAGGAAAATATTATAAGAACAACAAACTCGTCTATGTTTTGTAACCCCCACAACCCACTAAATATATAATTTATCCAAACGTTATCAGGTTCAAATTAACCATATAAAATTATCCTTGATTATGTGTTGATTAAGTTTACGTGAACTATTATTTAGACAATTAAATATACTACGAATGTAGTGTTTGGTCGCTATTAAATTACCATAATATAGTCAGCAAAATTTGCTAAGAGCCTAAACTAATGCCATTTGAACGCACAAAATTTGGGTATATTTTCCTAATCTTTTACTGGTGGAGTATTTTACGATGCAAAAATAATTTTCCTAATCTTTTACTGGTGGAGTGTTCTACAATGCAAAAATGACTTCACTCTTGACTTTTAGAGCAATCTTTGACTTGAGAAATCATAATTAAGAATGCAATTTTATTAAATTACTCTCGTTCTCATTTTATATAGCACCCTTTAACTTAACACGGTATCTAAAAAAATGAAGTCTTTCGGAGCTTGTAATATAAAATCATTTCTTAGATATTTGTGTGACTGAAAATAAGGTGACATTCTTTTTGGAACAAATCAAAAAAGAAAGGATATCATATAAAATGAAACAGAGAGAGTATTATTTAAGAAATTCTTTTGAGAACTTTACAATTTATTTACACTTTTAAAAAAATAATTATTAGAATGAAATAAAAATAATGTAATTAATTCTATTTTAATTTTATAATTCGATAGACAATTACTTTTGATAATATAGACACCTAATAAGGAAGGAAGTAAATGATAATGGAGCCCAAGACATTTATTTTCACATGTCTAGTTGCTATGATATGGTCCCTAATCTCTTTATACTTTTAGTATGATCGAAAAATAATTGCTCACAACTACATTCTTTTTTTGTGCCCCTTATAAAGAAAAAAAAGTTGAAAATATTATGCTAAATACTTGATCATGAACATGATAGGAAATTCTTCAAAGCTCGAGCTTTGTCAAAGATATTGTCCTTAAAGATATTTCATAGTAATATTTCTCATGATTTAACAAATTACTCTAATCTATATACTATATTAAAAGTGTGAAGACCCTTAGAAATGTTGTTTGAACTTTTTGCCCTTCATTAAAAGACTTCGCTTTA
>JBCEWC010018256.1:0-12059 GCA_038996855.1 Solanum aculeatissimum
CCATACTTAACAAAAATATATTAAAACTTACTACCCCAAATATAAAAAATGCACTTCCCTACTACTTACCCCAAAAAATGCACTTCCCTACTACTTACCCCAAAAATGGTACATCTAGTTGACTAGATTATTTTCTTTTTCATTTGATCTTTTAAGATAAAATCCTTTAAGTAAATTGGTTATGAAAATTATTTTAAAAAATGAATGTCTCGAAAAGAAAAAAATAAAGAATAATGCATGAAATCTTGTAACTTTTGTATACTATTTTTCATAAAAGTTTGAACTTCATATGATTAGCTCCATTTGCTTGACATACATATGATTACCATTTCTTTAAAAATCAAATCTTGTCTTGTAGATTATATTGGATGTGAATTAAATTTTAGGGGTATAATTATATGTCCCACTTGTCGAGTAATCGAAGAAAATGGAAACTAAATACGACCTGCAGACATTAAAGATGATAATGACGACGACGAGGATGATGGCGAAGATGAAGGTGCATATGACGATGATGATGAAGAAAGCACTGATAATGATGAAGATAACAACAATGAGGATGAATCTAATGAATAACTTATAATTATCATGTATTTTTATCTAATTTATTACATAATGATAGTAAATTATATTAATATAATATAAAAGTGAGGTAGTAAAAAATCATTATTGTATTAGTATAAACTTTAGTGTAAATTATATAGATGCTTAGTTTTCCATTATTTATTAATTCTAATTAAAATATTTGTTTGAAATTTTCAATAGCTATTTATGTCTAAAGAGGAGATGGACTATTGTGCAACTACTGGAGCACATAATGGAGGTTCTATCAATATGAGGTAATTAATACCTATTATTTCTTTTAAATTTTCTAGTAACTTTTATATATATCCAACATGGCCCAATACAGTTACTCTCTCAATTTCAATTTATGTGACATGATTGTAATTTAGAGAATCATTCAAAAAAAATTATGATTTTTAAATAATCAAAGTTTTTAATATTATGATTTATTTACCGAATTTTTAAATAATATATGTTACTCTCTATGTTCCAATTTACGTGACAAAGGTAGAATTTCAAGAATCAACCAAACTTTTTATATATTTTTCAATTATTTTAAGTTTATAATAATTGTGATTTATAGTGTCTATTATGTTAGTACTTTTTTCATCCTAATTTATATGACACCGATAAAATTTTAAGAGTTAATCAAATTTTATTTATTTTTTTAAATATTTAAATATTTAATTTATAATTACTGTGATTTATAGAATATTTTTTGTATATAATTTTCAAATATTTAAAAAGGAAAAAAATAATTTTACCCCTTGCCTACGAGTCCAACCAACAACATGACCCTAATCCACCATAAGATCCCAACATCACTAAACTAAAACTAATAATTCAATAAACTATCGAAGATCAAGAAGATACAATCTCTCCAAATCAATAGCCCAATGTTAAGGAACAATAAAAAATGAAGTATAATTTACAATAATCAAATACCCAAATACAAAAATCAAGATGATGAACAGTAATCCTACAAAAATACATGCAACAAATAATAACATAGAGATGCAAAGAACAAATGGGATAGAAAACTATAGAAATATATGTTAAACAATAGGACACACCATGAAGTACTACGGGAACAACACAACAAGAAAGGATCAAAAGTAGTCGATTCAAAAAATAGTAGAAAGAAGGAGATTTGGATGATATCACCTGGATGATATTCGTAAGCTTGAAAGATTCTGACCGAAAAACTACCGAACATCGCTGGAAAATAGTATACGTCGCCAAAAATTAGTAGAAGTCACCGAAAAATAGTAGACGTCGCTGGAAAAATACAAAACACGCCGAAATCTGTTAAGTCGTCAGAATTTCTCACTGAAAACTACTATAGTCGTTTGAAATTGGTTGCCTAATCTGTCAAAATTCTCACTGGTGATAATTCCAAAGATGTCTCCGGCAAGAATTTTGATAGATTTAGCAATCAATTTCCAATGGCTTTTGCAGTTTCCGGTGAGAAATTATGGCGACTTAATATATTCCTACGTGTTTAGTATTTTTTAGGCGACGTCTACTATTTTTCGATGATGTCTACTATTTTCCAATTATGTTCAGTAGTATTTTGCTAGAATCTTCCAAACTTATGAATATCATCCAGGTGATATCTTCCAAATCTCTTTCAATTTGCTATTTTTAAATCAATTAAACTTTTGTTCCTTCCATGTTCTGATATTCTTGTAGTGCTTTCATGTTGTGTCCTATTGTTTATCATGTATTTCTATAGTTCACTATCTCGTTTATTCTTTGCATCTCGGTGTTGTTGTTTGTTGAATGTATTTTTATAGAATTACTATTCTTTATCTTGATTATTGTATTTGGTTATTTGATTATTGTAAATTATAGTTTATATTTTGTTGTCCTGTATTGTTGGGCTGTTGATTTCGAGAGAATCTATCTCCTTGATCTTCTAGAGTTTGTTGAGTTATTAGTTCCACGTTTAGTGGCGTTGGGATCTGATGATGGATTAGGGTCATGTTGTCGGTTCGAGTCGGAGGCAAGAAGTAGTAGTGGTAAGAGGATCGCAGGCTTACTTAAGTTGAGAGTAGGGACGTAGAACATAAGATCACTTACGAGGAAATCCATAGAGCTAGTTAAGATTTTAAGAGGAGACAAAAGGAACCAGAGCTAGGGATGTATATGGGTTGAAAATAGTGTACTCGGGTGGTTCTATGGATAGAAATGGAGTAGGTATCCTAGTAGATGAGGACCTTCGAGAGTATGTCATTGAGATCGGAATATTAATGATAGTATGATGTCTATTAATCTTATACTCGGTAGTCATAATGTGAATGTAGTTAGTGTCTATGCGGCTCAAGTAGGGCTTGACAAGGAAGTCAAAAATCACTTTTGGGAAGATTTGGATGAGGTTGTGAGAGGTATATCAGGCACAAGAAAAATCTTATTAGAGGAGATTTTAATGGGCATATCGGTGAACCTTCTAGTAGTTTTGACGATGTTCATGGAGGCGTTGATTTTGGACAGAGGAATGGAGATGGGACATCTCTCTTGGATTTTGCCAAAGTCTTTGAGTTGGTTATTGCTAACTCATGTTTCCCGAAGAGGGAAAACCACTTGATAACCTTTTGTAACAAGGTAGCTAAGACTCAGATTGATTACATACGCCTTCGAAAGGGTGATAAAAGCCTTTGTAAGATTTCAAGGTTATTTCGAGTGAAAATATTTTCACTAGACACAGGCTTCTATTGATAGATTTAGAGATTAAGAGGGAAAAGAGGAAGAAGACTATTTATGTGCAGTCGAGGATTACATGGGGTCGCCTAACACCTGCCCTTTCTCGAGGGATGGGAGAGAAGTTGAGTTATTTGGGGTCTTGGAGTAGTAGCAGAGATGTGAACACCATGTGGGATGCTATTGCTGGTGACATTAGAAAAGTATCTATTGAGGTAGTAGGGGTTTCCAAAGGGATCATTGGTGGACGTCACGGTGATCGGTGGTAGAATGGAGAAGTTCAAGGAAAAGTCAAAGGTAAGAGGATTGCCTATATAAAATTATTAGAGTGTAGGGATGAGGATAAAACATGAAGGCTTAAGGATTTCTATAAGACAGCGAAGCCAGAAGCGAAGACCGTAGTGATGAGTGCTAAGACAACAACGTTTGAATGCTTGTATATTGAGCTAAGTGAAAAAGGCAGGGACAAGAAATATTATAGGCTAGCAAAAGTGAGAGAGAGAAAATCTCACAACTTGGTCCAAGTGAAGTGCATCAAGAATGAGGAGAGTGACATGTTGGTGGATGAGATTTCCATTAAGCTAAGGTGGAAACCTTACTTTGATAAACTCTTAAATGAAAAAGGAAAAAGAGATACTGAGATGGGTGAGTTGGTACACTCCGGTAGTTATGAAGATTTTGGTTATTGCAAGCGTTTCAAAGGTGAGGAGGATAAATATAGTTGGATGAACAGAGGGAGATCGATCTGGCCCGATGAGATTCTGGAGGAGTTTTTGAAGAGCATGGTCAAGGATCATATGGAATGATTGACTAGGTTGTTTAATACTTTTATTATTACACCCCTTAAAATTACCAAAATATCATAGACGAGAGATCGCCAACATAATGCATAATCCCAAGCCTTTTTGGTAATTCCTAGGCCGGAATCGTGATTAGCATGAACAATTGTGTGGAATAATTGTCTTGGTTAAATTTTAGAGCAAACAGATCAAAAGATATCTTTTAGGGAAAAGATGCAAATTCCAACAGGGTGCGCAACACATCCGCGTCGCAGACTTACATTTACTTCCGATTCTAATATTTTTTATGGGATTAGAAAATTGATAGAAAATTTTTCGTAAAAAATGTATTCTAAGGGACTAGGTCCGCGATGTGGATTGGGTCCCTAATAGTTCAAAAACTTAACCCATGACTAATATAAGTCATTGTTAGCGTAAAAAGGGTACTTATACTCATTCGTAAGTTTTGGATGCATCCTAAGTAGTGACCTAAGGCTAAAGAGAGGAGAAAAGAGCTAGGATTCAAACTATTGAGGAAAGAACTCTTGCAAATTGATTATTTGTTCTCATCCTATATATGTAAAGCTAACTAAAACATGGATTATGTTCTTCCATGTGCCTTATAACCTGGGTTGATTGAATTGTGAATGAATTGAGCCTTCCATGAATGTTTCTTGAAAGTCTTTTCTTAAATCCTAGTGTATTACTACATAACCTTGCATGAATGATAGTTTTCATGGATTAAAAACTTGAAATAGATTATTTTATTTTATTTACATGAACCCTATAATGAATTCTTTTTATTTTTTTATATTGCACTTAAATGGGTATACTTGAGTATGATTTGAGCCTGAAGAGTCTAAAATTCAAAAATGTTTTAACTCTATGTTTATACTTGAATATTGTGTCTGAAGGATGGATGATATAGATTCTTAATGAGTCATGAACTAATCCTAAAAGAATGAGCTTTTCTCTCTCTCTTTTGCGAGCCTATACAATCTCTTCTCCTACCTTTATCACTTAGCTCAACATAGAAGAGTTCAAACGCTTTTATCTTAGCACTCATTACTGTCGTCTTCGCTTCTGGCTTCGTGTCTTATAAAAATCCTTAAGCCTTCATTTTAGATCCTCATCCCTATACTCTAACACTTAGTATAGGCAATCTTCTTACCTTTCACTTTGCCTTGAACTTCTCCATTCTACCATCAATCACCGTGACATCCACCAAAGGTCTCTCTCAAAACCCCTACTACCTCACAAGCTACTTTTCAAATACAATAAGCAGATGTGCCCCACATTGGGTTAACATCCCCACTACTACTCAAAGCCCCTAAACTACTCAACTTCTACCCCATCCCTCGAGAAAGGGCAGGAGTTAGGCATCCCCATCTAATCCTCGGTTGGGCATAAATAGTCTTCTTCATCTTTTCCCTCTTAATTTCTAAACCTGCAACTAGAAGTTTATGTTAAGTGGAAATATTTTCATACGGAATAATGTTGCAATCTTACAAAGGCATCTATCACCCTTACGAAGGAGTAAGTAATTAATCTAAGTCTTAGCTATTATACTACGAAATGTAATCAAGTGATTTTTTCTTTTCGAGAAACATGAGTTAGAAATAACCAAATCAAAGGCTGCGGAAAAATCCAAGAGAGATGTCCCATCTCCATTCCTCTCTCAAAAATCAAACCCCCTATGAACATTGTCAAAACCACTAGAAGTTTCACCGTTATGCACATTAAAATCTCCCCCAATAAAGATTTTTCCTGTGCCCGGCATACCTCTCACAACCTCATCCAAATCTTCCCAAAAGAGCTTTTTGACTTCCTTGTCCAGGCCCACTTGAGGCGCATAGACACTAACTACATTCACAATATGACTACTAACTACCAGTTTAATAGACATCATACTATCATTAATCTCTTGACCTCAACCACATACTCCCTAAGGTCCTCATCTACTAAGATACATACTCCATTTCTATCCCTAGAACTTCCCGAGTACCATTATTTAAAATCGTCCACGTCCCGAGATCTAGTGACTTTTGTCTCTTCTTAAGACTTTTTACTAGCTCTATGGGTTTCCTTGTTAGTGATCCTATATTCTATGTCACTACTCTCAAATTAAGTAAGCCCGTGCCCCTCTTACCACTCCTACTTCTTGTCACCGACTATAACCGACGACATGACCCTATTCCACCATCAGATTCCAACAACACTAAACTAAGAACTAATAACCCAATATACTACAGAAGATCAAGAAGATAAAATCTCTTGAAATCAACAACCCGACAATCCGAACAGTAAAATATAAAGTATAATTTACAATAACCAAATGCAATAATCAAGACAAAGAACAATAATTTTACAAATATATATGCAACAAACAACAACGTTGAGATGCAAAGAATAAAAGGGATAGTAAACTATAGAAATGTCTGAAAAACAATAGGACATGACATGCAAGAACTGCAGGAACAACACAACAAGCAAGGAACAAAAGTACAACTGATTCAAAAAATAGTAAATAGAAAGAGATCTGAAAGATAGCACCTGGATGATATTTGTAAGCTCTAAGGATTCTTTACAAGAAACTAGTAAATGTTGCTGGAAGAACAGTAGATGTCACTGAAAAATACTAGACATTTCTGGAAAACTACTAAACACACACGAATTTGTTAAGTCGTCGGAATTTCTTACCAAAAACTGTTAAATTCGTTGGAAATTGGTTATCAAATCTGTCAAAATTCTCACTGGTGATTATTCTGACAATGTCTCCAGCAAGAATTTTGCAAGAATTTTGACAGATTTAACAAATAATCTCCAATGGCTTTAGCATTTTTCGGTGAGAAATTCTGGTGACTTAACAGATTCTAATATGTTTAGTGTTTTTTAGGCGACGGCTACTGTTTTCTAGCGACGTTCAGTAGTTTTTCGCCAGAATCTTCCAAGCTTACTAATATCATCCAGGTGATATCTTCCAAATCTCCATCTATTTACTATTTTTTGAATTAATTATACTTTTGTTCCTTGTTTGTTGTGTTGTTTCTGTAGTGCTTGAATGTTCTGTCCTATTGTTTATCATATATTTCTATAGTTTACTATCTCGTTTATTCTTTGCATCTCGGTGTTGTTTTTTATTTAATGTATTTTTATAGAATTACTATTCTTTATCTTGATTATTGTATTTGGTTTTTTGATTATTATAAATTATACTTTATATTTTACCATTTTGTATTTTTGGGTTGTTGATTTCGAAAGATTCTATATTCTTAATCTTCTGTAGTTTATTGAGTTATTAGTTCTTAGTTTAATGGTGATGGGATTTGAAGGTGGATTAGGGTCATGTTGTTGATTCAAGTCGGAGGCAAGGGGTAATTATGGTAAGAGGGGCAAAAGCTTACTTAAGTTGAGAGTAGGGACGTGGAACATATGATCACTTACAGGGAAACTCATAGAGATTATGAAAAGTCTTAAGAGGAAACAAATGACACCAAAGATCGGGACGTAGATGGGTTTAAATTATGGTACTCGGTTGGTTCTAGGGATAGAAATGGAGTAGGTATCCTAGTAAATGAGGACCTTAGGAAGTATGTGGCTGAGGTCAGGAGATTAATAATAGTATGATGTCTATTAAACTTGTAGTTGGTAATCATATTGTGAATTTAGTTAGTGTCTATGCGCCTCAAGTGGGCCTGGACAAGGAAGACAAAAAGCTCTTTTGGGAAGATTGTGATGAGGTTGTGAGAGGTATACAAAACACAAGAAAAATCGTTATTAGAGAAGATTTTAATGGGAATATCGGTGCAACTTCTAACGGTTTTGACGATGTTCATGGAGGCTTTGGTTAGGAATGGAGGTGGGATATCTCTCTTGGATTTTTTCAAAGCCTTTGAGTTTGTTATTGCTAACTTATTTTTCCCGAAGAGTGAAATCACTTGATTAGCTTTCGTAGTACGGTAGCTAAGATTCAGATTGATTACTTATTAAATCCAAAGGGTGATAGAAGACTTTATATGATTACAAGGTTATTCAGAGTGAAAATATTTCCACTCAACATAGGCTTCTAGTGATGGATTTAGAGAATTAGAGGAAAAAGAGGAAGAAGACTATTTATGCCCAACTGAGGATTAGATGGGGATGCCTGACTCCTGTCTTTTCTCAGGGGATGGGGGAGAAGTTGAGTAGTTTTAGGGCTTGGAGTAGTACTGGAGATGTGAACACCATGTTGGACACAACTGATGGTTGCATTAGAAAAGTATCTACCGAGGTATCAGGGGTTTTGAGAGGGACTTTTCGTGAACATCATGGTGATTGGTGGTAGAATGGAGAAGTTCAAATCAAAGTGAAAGGTAGTAAGATTTCCTATATGAAGTGGTTAGAGTGTAGGGATAAGGATAAAAAGCCAGAAGCGAAGACAGCAGTGATGAGTGCTAAGACAACAACATTTGAATGCTTGTATGTTGAGCTATATGTAAAAGGCGGGGACAAGATTGTATAGGCTCATAAAAGAGAGAGAGAGAAAAGCTCAGGACTTGGACCAAGTGAAGTACATATAGGATAAAGAGGGTGACGTGTTGATGGATGAGACTTCCATTAATCTAAGGTGGAAAGCTAACTTTCATAAACTCTTAAATGAAAAAGGGGACAAAGATATTGAGTTGGGTGAGTTTGCACACTACGGTAGTCACCTAGATTTTTGTTGTTGCAAGTGTTTCTGAGGTGAAGACGTTAGACATAGTAGGATGAACAGAGGGAGAACAATTGGACCCGATGAGATATTAGTGGATTTTTTAAGAGCATGGTAAAGGATGGTATGGCGTGATTGACTAGGTTGTTTAATGTTATTATTATTACACCCATTAAAATTACCAAAATATTTCTACACAAGAGAGTGCTTGCATAACGCATAATCCTAAATCATTTTTGTGAATCTAAGGCCGGAATCATGATCAGCACGAAACCTTGTGTGGAAAAATTATCTTGGTTGAATTTTAGAGCAATCAGATGAAAAGATAATTTTTCGGGGAAAATATGCAAATTCCAACAGGGTGTGCAACACAACCGTGTCGCAGACTTGCACTTAATTCTGGTTCTAATATTTTCTACGGGATTAGAAAATCGATCAAAAAGTTTTGTAAAAAATGTACTCTGAAAGATCAGGTCTGTGATGCGGGCTGGGTCCTCGATAGTTCAAAATTTTTAATTTTTTAAGGGGCATTCCAAACTTTTCTCTACCCCTCCAAAACATAACCCACAACTAATATAAGTCATTTTTAGCGTAAAAAGGGTTCTTATACCTATTCTTAAGTCTTTTACGAATCCTAATTAAAGACCTAGGGCTAAAGAGAGGAGAAACGATCTAGGATTCAAATGATTGGAGCAAGAACTCGTGTAAATTGATCGGTTGTTCCCATCCCATATACATAAGACTAACTAAAACATGGATTATATTCTTCCATGTTCCCTATAATAAAAATTGATCGTATTCTGAATGAATTGAGCCTTTCATGAATGTTTCTTGAAAGCCTTTTTTTAAATCCTAGTGTATTACTACGTAATCTTGCATGAATGATAGTTTTTATGGATGAAACACTTGAAAGTAGATGATTTTATTTTTTTATATGAACCCTATAATGAATCCTTGTTATTTTTATATATTGCACTTAAATTGGTATATATGAGTACGATTTGAGCCTGAAGAGTCTAAAAAAATCATAAACATTTTAAATCTATTTTTATACCTGAATATTATGAGTTTGAAGAATGGATGAT
This sequence comes from Solanum aculeatissimum, assembly GCA_038996855.1. Taxonomy (NCBI): domain Eukaryota; kingdom Viridiplantae; phylum Streptophyta; class Magnoliopsida; order Solanales; family Solanaceae; genus Solanum; species Solanum aculeatissimum. The sequence goes on from JBCEWC010018256.1 coordinate 9,819, forward strand.
AGAGATCTTAAAGACTTATGAACTAATCCTAAAAGAATGATCTTTTATCTCTGTCTCTCTCTTTTTTGATCCTATACAATCTCTTGTCCCTGCATTTATCACTTAGCTCAATATATGAGTGTCCAAACGTTGCTATCTTAGCACTCATCACCATCGTCTTCGTTTAAGGCTTCGTGTCTTATAGAAATCCTTAAGCCTTCATTTTTTATCCTCATTCCAACACTATAAGAACTTTGTATAGGCAATCTTCTTACCTTTCACTTTTCCTTGAAATTCTCCATTCTACCACTAATCACCGTGATGTCCACCAAAGGTCCCTATCAAAACCCCTACTACCTTGAAACCTACTTTTCAAGTGCAACAAAAAGATCTATCAGACATTGTGTTCACATCTCCACTACTACTCAAAGCCCCCAAACTACTTAACTTCTCCCCAATTCGACGAGAAAGGGCAGGAGTCAGTCGTCCCCTTCTAATCCTCAGTTGGGCATAAATAGCCTCCTTCCTCTTTTCCTTTTTAATTTCTAATTTCGTCATGCGAAGCCTATGTTGAGTGGAAATATTTTTACTCAAAATAATATTGCAATCTTTCAAAGGCTTCTATAACCCTTTCAAAGGAGTAAGTAATCAATCTGAGTCTTAGCAACCATACTACAAAAGGTAATAAAGTAGTTTTCACTCTTAGAAAAATAGGAGTTAGCAATAACCAACTAAAAGGCTTTGGAAAAATTCAAGAGAGATGTCCCACCTCCATCCCTCTCTCCAAAATCAAAGCCTCTATGAACATCGTCAAAACCACTAGAAGTTGCACCGATATGCCCATTAAAATCTCCCCCAATAAAGAATTTTCTTGTGCCCGGTATAGCTCTCATAACCTCATCTAAATCTTCCCAAAAGAGATTTTTGACTTCCTTGTCCAGGGCCACTTGAGGCGCATAGACACTAACTACAATCACAATATTATTGTCGACTACAAGTTCAAAAGACATCATACTATCAAATCTACTGATCTCGACCACTACTCCATAAGCTCCTCATCTACTAGGATACCTACTTCATTTCTATCCCTAAAACCACTCGTGTACCATAATTTAAACCCGTCTACGTCCCCAAATCTAGTGCATTGTGTCTCCTCTTAAGACTCTTCACTAGCTCTATGGGTTTCCCTATAAGTGATCCTATGTTCTACGTCCCTACTCTCAACTTATCTAAGCCCATGCCCCTTTTACCACTACTACTTCTTGCCACCGACTCTAACCGATGACATGACCCTAAACCACCATCTGATCCCAAAGCTACTAAAGTAAGAACTAATATATTTATAAATTACAGAAGATCAATAAACTCAAGTGTAGAGTAGGGACGTGGAACATAGAATCAATTATGGGAAACCCATAGAGCTAGTGAAGAGTCTTAAGAGGAGACAAAAGGCACCACATCTCGGGATGTAGATGGGTTTAAATTATGGTACTTGGGTGGTTCTAGGGATAGAAATAGAGTAGGTATCCTAGTAGATGAGGACCTTAGGGAGTATGTGGTTAAGGTTAGGAGATTAATGATAGTTGGATATCTATTAAACTTGTAGTCGGTAAGTCATATAGTCAATGTAATTAGTGTCTATGCACCTCAAGTGGGCCTGGATAAAGATGCCCAAAAAGCTCTTTTGGGAAGATTTGAATGAGGTTGTGAAAGTTATACAAGACACAAGAAAAATCTTCATTGGGGGAGATTTTAATGGGCATATCGATGCGACTTTTAGCGATTTTGATGATGTTTAAGGAAGCTTTAATTTTAGAGAGATGAATGGAGGTGGGACATCTCTCTTGGATTTTGCCAAAGCCTTTGAGTTAGTTATTGCTAACTCATGTTTCCCGAAGAGGGAAAATCAATTGATTACCTTTCATAGTATGGTAGGTAATACTCAAATTGATTACTTACTCCTTCGAAAGGGTGATACAATACTTTGTAAGATTACAAGGTTATTTGGAGTGAAAATATTTTCACTTTACGTAGGCTTCTAGTGACGGAACCATAGATTATGAGGGAAAAGAGAAAAAAGGCTATTTATGCCCAATCAAAGATTAGATAGGGATTCTTGACTCCTTCCCTTTATCGGGGGGTGGGGGAGTATTGATTAGTTTTGGGTCTTGGAGTATTAGCGGAGATGTGAACAACATGTGGGACACTACTGCTGGTTACATTAGAAAAGTAACTACCAAGGTAGTAGGGGTTTCAAGAGGG
>JBCEWC010018257.1:0-12059 GCA_038996855.1 Solanum aculeatissimum
AAATGGACAACACCTTACCTACTAAGGAAGGCATGAAGATGGTCTGGCAACAAAAAAGATACAAAAGAAAAACAAAAGGGAGATGCAGTGTACCTGTCAAATGTGAATGCACTTGTGTGCACATCAACAGAAGTGACAACGGCACAAGATGATAATAATTCCATAAAAGCATGAGGCAAAAGGGATTTTGGCGACTGTCAGAAGGGAGCAGTGCCAAACAAAACTTGAGAAATGAAGGAGTGGAAAAGACGGAAGTTACTAGAAGAGGTTCCTTAATTAGAGAGATAAGTTTCAATGTATATTGGGCTTCTAGGATATATGTCATTTTCAAAGATATAGATTGTTTTAAGATTTGGGCCACTGACAGACGATTATTTTTTAGAAATTTTTATCAAAGTACACACCTTTTTTTTAAATATATTTGTAAATATTTTCTACTAATTCTAAAAATTTTCAAAATCCCTCATTTCCTATTTTTCTCTATAGACATCCGATACACTCCTTCACATTCCCACCTATAGATCATTTTAAGAGTAAAAAGGGTTTTAAACCCACCCCAAAGCCTTTCTCAGTATTCTAACAAAGATTCGTGCAAAGGAGAGGAGAGGAGAATCTAGGGATTTGAAAGAATGGAGGCAAAAACTGCATAAAATTGATTGTCAAACACCATTCCAGGTATGTAAGTCTAACCTAAAGCATGGTAATATTCTTCCATGTGCCCCTATTGATGGTAGTGGAGAGATTGTGAAAAAGTGTTGACTTTCATGCATGTTTTCTATGAATGTTTTCTTGCAAATTATATACATTATATATATTTTCATATATTAATGATCATCATAATCTTGATTCACTGAAAAAATACTTTTACATGAGTTATTGCTTAAACCCTATACAATATTTTATAAAAGATTGCATTAATGAACCTAGGGATTAAGTCTAGAGCCTTGAGTTGAGAATGTTGATTATGATTGTGATGTGAGCATGATGATAGGTTGATAGAACTTGATGGTCCTAAGAGTCTCCATAATTGAACTCTAAAAACTGTTCTAATTAATGATCATCTTAATAATTAGTCTAAGCTCTTTGAAAGATATGATTAACTTGATTTGATGGTTGATAGGTTGAAAGTCTCGATTATGATAAAACTAATGGATTGATAAGAGTTCTTATGAGACTTATTAATTGGATTGATTGAGATAGATTGTTTATGAGCATTGAGACTTGAGAGGAGTATCAAATACTGAATTGAGTGAGAGTAATCCAATTCAAACTCATTTACTAGGTTGCCAATGTAGGTGAGGATTGAACTGGTAAGTTGGATATTTCCTCTTGATTGATAAGTACCTAAAATAATAGAGGACTTCTTTCTGATTCAGAGTGGATCAATTCATTCTTTACCCTGACAAGGATTGAACAATTATGGCAACATCAACGAGACATTTGTATAATCACTAGCTCATAAGTGATTGTTGCTGTATAAGAAAAACTTCCATATAGGTTCTATATTGATAGTACTCTGATTGATTAGATTTGGATTTGATTTTATTGATAGGTCATTTGTCTACTCTTTATTCTTGCTTTAGATGGACATTTGACATTCCTGATTGAGTTCTTTATCTCTTGATTTGAGTTATTTGAGTTGATAGTATTCTACCTTGATATTTATTTCATTCAGCTATTTTACATACTTTTACATTCCACGTATTGATGTCAATTTGGGCTGCTTCATTTTATGATGTAGAGATAGGTACTAGAGATTATCAATAAGCACATCATTAAGAATCCATTGCTGTCAGCTAAGTCGGTGAGCCCTTCCTTATTTTCGGAGGATACTCCTTTATGTTTTCATCTAGATTTTAGAGTTAGATTTTAGATTTGATTATTTTAATTTGAGGTATCTATGGATCTATCATTGACACCACTGAATAGTTGATAGAGGCTTCATAGACTAGAGTGAGATTGGTTTTGATTTAGATATTTATTTTTGGCTAGTTTCTTTCTTACTAGACTTATTGATTTAACTTGACCTTTATAGACTAGATATAGTCTAGATATAGTCTCTGAGGCCATGTCCAGGGTGCCTTCTCAGGGTGTGATAAACTTGGTATCAGAGAATAGAGTTCAAGTGTCCTTGGGAGTCTATGAAGTCATATCTAGTAAAGTCTTGTTTATGGGTGTGTTGTGCACCACACTTTATAAGTAGGAAGCTATTGGACATTAAGAAGTGCTACTCTTCTTTCATACTCTGATTCATGGGATAAAGTTAAAACTCTACGAAAGCTCTCTTCTAATTCATGTGTTGCGCGTTTGTAAAATCATGATCATGCCTCTAAGAAGAGTTATTCGAGGAAGAGGGTGTCCTGCTAGAAAGAATGTTAACCAACCTGAACCTCAGAATCATGATGAACCCATAGGCCCAACTGCCCCTGAACAACTACCATAAGCTAACATTTCCAATGTTGAGCTTTGTCAAGCCATCCAGACTTTAGCTCAGGCTGTGACAGCGCCTACTACTAGATAAGGAGCGCGTACACAGGATGTTCCAAACATATTCAAGGTTTGCGAGTTCTTGAGGATGAACCCGCCTGAGTTCATAGGGTCTACACCCAATGAGGACCAGAGAACTATATTTATGAGCTCTAGAAAGTGTTTCAAGTGATGCATGTGGCTGATGTAGATAGAGTTGATTTGACTGCCTACCAGCTCAAAGGTGTAGCCCAAATGTGGTTCGACCAGTGGAAAAGGAACAGAGAAGAGGGAGCCCCAGTTCTGAATTGGGCAGTGTTTGAGGATGCTTTCTTGGGGCGTTTCTTTCCGATAGAGATGAGAGAGGCCAAGGTAAGAGAGTTCTTGAATTTGAAATAAGGTTCTATGACTATGCACGAGTATGGGCTTAAATTCACCTAGCTGTCCCATTATGCTCTAGACATGATTATAGATATGTGAGGCAAAATGAGTTTGTATGTTGATCGATTTAACAAGGGAACAAAGGAACATATGAGGGGATCTATGCTTGTGTGTGACATGGATATTGTAAGGCTAATGGCTTATGTATAGTAAGACAATGAGGACAGTCAGCAAGACAAAAAAAAGTACAAATAGTAAGAGGGCTAAAACATCTGGCCATGAGGTTGGGAAGAGAGGGAGTGAGAATGGTAAAAGGTTTCAGTCAGGGCCAGCACCATCATCTGCTAGTGTACTTGCACCCAGAAAAAAATGAACTGAGGTCTTACAATTTTAGAGCCCAAGGATCTCAGTCACAGGCTAGTGTGGCTAAAGGTTCACAGGATAAGCCATTTGTGGTATGTGCGATAAAATGCACCTACGAAAATACAATAAGAAAAATGAGGCATGTTTCAAGTGTGGATAACTGGGTCACTTTAAGAAAGATTGTCCAAAGTGGCCTGACAAGGTTTAGTCTTCTGCACTAGCCCCACCAGTTAAAGGAAATCTGAAAGGTGCTACTTCGGGCGCAAGCGGAGCTACAAACCATTTGTATGCCATGGGTAGTCACCAAGATCAGGAAAACTCCCCAAATGTTATAACGGGTATGATTCAAGTCTTTACTCTTGATTATTATGTTTGATGGATCCTAGTGCCACCTTATCGTTTGTGTCTCCTTATATGGTCAATAGCTTTGACAAAACAACTGAGTGTTTCCTTGAACTTTTTTATGTGTTTACTCCAATTGGTGAGTCTATCTTAGTTGAGAGGATTTATAAAGACTGTGTAGTATACATCCATCATAGGGATACCCTTGCTGATTTGGTAAAGTTGGAGATGATTGATTTTGATTTGATCCTTGGCATGGATTGGCTTCATGCCTACTATGCCTCCATTAATCATAGGACCCAAACTATTAAATTTCAATTCCTAAATGAATCGGTCCTAGACTGGAATAGTGATTCAGTTGCACCTAAGGGTAAGTTTATTTCATACCTTAGAGCCAAAAAGCTAATCCCTAAAGGTTGTGTCATTCACCTCGTGCGACTTAAGACTGATGATGTTGGGCCTCCTATTCTTGAGTCAGTCCCAATTGTAAATGAGTTTCCTGAGGATCTTCCTGGAGTCCCTCTTGATAGGGAGATTGACTTTGGCATTGATGTTCTTCTTGATACTCAGCCTATATTTATTCCACCTTATAGAATAGCTCCTACTGAGTTGAAAGAGTTGAAAGATCAGTTGAAAGATTTTCTAGAGAAGGGCTTTATTAGGCCGAGTGTTTCTCCTTGGGGTGCTCCTGTCCTATTTGTGTAAAAGAAAGATGGGTCTCTCAAAATGTGTATTGATTATAGGCAACTGAACAAGGTCAAAATAAAGAATAGATATCCTCTCACCAGGATAGATGATCTATTTGATCAACTTCAGGGTGCCTCTTCCTTCTCAAAAGTAGACCTCAGATCTGGTCACCATCAGTTAAAGTTAAGAGAATGTGATATCCCAAAAATAGCCTTTAGGACTCGTTATGGTCATTTTGAGTTCTTGGTCCTGTCTTTCGAGTTTGACTAATATGTCTGTAGCCTTCATAGACTTGATGATTAGAGTATTCAGATAGTACCTTGATATGTTCATGATTGTGTTCATTGACAATATTATGGTGTATTCTAGAGATGAGGAAGAGCATCCCAATTACCGTAGAATTGTTCTTCAGACTCAAAGAAAATGATTTATATGCAAAAATTTTGAAGTGTGATTTTTGGCTCAAGTCTTTGGCTTTTCTAGGCTATATTATCTCGGACAATGGTATTAGAGTGGATACTCAAATATTAAAGCGGCTAAGAATTGACCCAGACTAATCTCTCTGACTGACATAAGATATTTCTTGGGGTTGGTAGGCTACTATCGCAGATTTGTTGAATGATTTTTGTCCCTATCCTCACCATTGACTAGACTGACTTAGAAGAAGATCAAGTTTCAATAGTCTGATGAATGTCAGTAGAGTTTCCAAGAGTTGAAAACAAGGTTAACTTGTGCACTAGTTTTCACCTTACCTAATGGAACAGAGGATTTTATGATATATTGTGATGCATCTAGAGTTGGATTGGGTTATGTGATGATGCAGAGGGGAAAAGTGATAGCTTATGCTTCTATATATCTTAAGTCTCATGAGAAGAATTATCCAACTCATGATCTTGAGTTGGAAATGATGGTATTTGAACTTAATTTGGCATCACTAATTATATATAGTACATGTGGATGTGTTCACTGGCCACAAAGGCCTGCAATACGTCTTCAGAAAGAAAGTACTCAACCTGCGACAGAGGAGATGGTTGGAGTTGCTCAAAGACTATGAAATAAACATTCTCTACCACCCAGATAAATCTAATATTGTTGTTGACGCTCTTAATAGGTTGTAAACTGCACATGTTGAGGAAGGAAAGAAAGAGTTATCTAAGGAAGTGCATAGACTGGCCAGATTGAGAGTTCAACTCGAAGAGAATGATGAATCAATCTAAAAAATGGGTCTACTTCATCTTTGGTGGAGGTCAAAGAAAAGCAAGACCAAGATCTTGTTCTACTTCAGTTAAAGGAAGTTTTCCATAAAAAGAAGGTGATGGTTTTCTCCAAAGGGGGAGATTGTGTGCTGAGATACAAGAGTAGATTGTCTGTTCCAAACATTGATGGTGTTCGAGATAGAATTATGGTTGAAGCCCATAGATCTAGGTATTCCATTAATCCCAGCACTACAAAAATGTACCATGACTTGGGAGAAGTCTATTGGTGGAGTGAAATGAAGATGGATATTGCTGAATTTATCTCTAAGTACCCAAATTGTCAACAGGTTAAAGTTGAGCATCAAAGGTTGTGTGGATTGGCTCAAAATTTTGGGATTCCTTAATGGAAGTGGGAGATGATCAATATGAACTTCATTACTGGTTTGTCGAAGTCCCAAAAGCAACATGATTTGATATAAGTAATTGTGGATAGAATGACTAAATCAGTTAACTTCTTGGTAGTTAAGACTACCGATACTACAGAGAATTAAGCCAAATTGTACATACAGGAGATCATTAAATTACATGGAGTTCCCTTGTCTATCATCTCATATAGAGGATCCCAATTCACACCCCAATTTTGGAGATCTTTCTAGAAAGGACTTGGTTTAAAGGTGAATCTTAGTACTGCCTTTCATCCCCAGATAGATGGCTAGGCAGAGCGTACCATTCAAACCTTGGATGACATGTTAAGGGCTTGTGTCCTTGACTTCAAAGGTAATTGAGATGATCATATACCTCTGATCGAATTCTCATATAACAATAGTTATCATGCAAGCATTCAAATGGCCCCCTATCTTCGTATGGGAGGAGATATAGATCACCAATTGGGTGGTTTGATGTTGGAGAAGTAGAGTTGATTGGGCCTGATCTTGTTCACCACTTTATGGAGAAGGTGAAGGTTATTAGAGAAAGGTTGAAAACTTCACAGAGCCGCCAGAAGTCTTACATTGATGTGAGAAGAAGAGATTTAGAGTTTGAGAAGAATGATTGGGTGTACTTGAAGGTGTCACCAATGAAGGGTGTCATGCAATTTGGTAAGAAGGGAATGTTGAGTCCCTGATGAGTCAGAAAAATGCAATTCAGATAACGCTTTTCACATAGAATTTTCGTAAGTTCTCAAGCAAATTTTGTGTGTTTAATGGTTTGTTTAGAGTTATTTTCAGAAAATTAGGTTGAAGCACGAAAATAGGTAGAAAGGAAGCAACAAACGTGAAAAATGTCATTTCAAGCCTCATGCGGTCACCTGCACGGGCCATGTTTGCACGGACCGTAAGATCATTCGTGAGGAGTGGAAGTGTGCTGAGAACGGTGAACCAAGCTGAAAATTGCCCAAGTGTCCCTTTACGGGAGGCTTAATGGTCCGTGTACTCCTTGTAAGCCATCAATTCGCTGTTTGTTCAATGGTAAGTATTATTCATGATTTTTTCATCTCATTGAAATTTGAATTCTTCAAGCATGCTAGGCTAAACCCACAACTAGGGTTGTGGGAACCATGATAACCAAAGAAGATAGGCAAATTTAGGGCAAACGTCGAAAATGATCATCATATGCACCATAAGATGTCTTCAATTGAACCTAAACCTTGATGAGTCGATGCGTTAGGGTAACCTTGTATTCACCACATGCCCGAGAGGAAGCTAGTGATTAGGAAAAGACTCTTATGAAAGAATTTGGGGTTATTAACCTAGTCTAAGTGCTCGAGACCAGAAGGTGAGAGTATCCTGGAGTGTAAAGAAAGGGTAAAATGAGTAAAACATTCTTAGACTGGAAGGTAAGGAATGATATACACCTAAGAGGGACTGGAAGGTGAATTAGGTTTTAACTATTTGCTTGCTCTGTATATGTGGTCACTATCGTAGAAGCCCTAAGTTTGAATATTAGAATGGGTATCATGGGGACCACAAACCTAGTCTAGCAAGACATTTTTGAATCTCAGTAGTCATCATAGAGAGTTAAGTTTGATAATTAGCTTTTAAATACTATTGCAAAACCCCTATTTTCATTATGCATTGTTATTTCGAAAATAGTAATTACACGTGATTTAGAGTGCTATTATCTTTATTTTCACGCATTACATATGGGCTCGACCCCAACTCTTGTTGGGTTCTATATTTGGTCAACGACCGCTTTACACTTCATTTGAGGTGTTAGTTTGGGCGTATTAAATTTTGGCACCTTTGTCGGGGAATACGGTGAAAATATAGTCTATTAGAGCTAAGTTCAGTGTAATTCTATTTCATGATTTTACTTTTTATATTGTTTGTTAGTACTGCAGGAGACAGGTAGTGCATGCCCGCCACCCGCAGTAAAAGTGAACCACTAATCGCCTACGACCCAGAGCTACAGAGATCCATCCGAAGAATGAATGCACAGGAGCGTGAGGCATAGAGGTGGCATGAGTTAACCTTAAATGTCGAGAATAGGGGCCACGAGGGGATCGATATTCATGATCTTGATGGAGAGAGAGTCCCACCAGTGGTCCCTCCTCAGCATCACACTGGGGTTAGACCACCTGCCCCTCTGCAGCCCCCTGCCCCGCAACAGCCAAGAGCAAGATATGATGAGGAAGATCGCGCTGGGGCTACAGGAGTAATTGTCTTGCGGCCACTGCTAGCTGGAGTGAAGTTTATGATCACCAACACGATGTTGCAGATGCTGTCATTCAAGGGTCTATTTATGGGATAATCGCATGAAGATGCCAACTAGCATCTCATGAATTTTATCTCCACTTGCCAGTCATCCGAAATCCCGAGTTAATCAGCAGGCTATCAGATTAAGGTTATTTTTGTTGTCTCCTTCTGGGGAGGCAACAAAGTGGATGAATGAGCTCCCATACGATTCTATCTACCCATGGGGTGAACTGAAGGAGGCATTTTTAGTGAGATTCTTCCCAGCATCTTCAAAGCTAAAGCCGAAGGATGAGATTGGGGCGCATAGAAAGTTACCAATAGAGGCATTATATGAGACCTGGGAGCGGTTCAAGCAAAATATTAAGCAATGCCCAAACCACAACCTCACAGATGAGCATCTAAAGGAGGTTTTCTACAGGTCTTGCAACTTTGTGACTAAGCCAATTGTTGATGCAACTTGTGGGGGTTTGTATATGGCCAGAACATTTCTTGATATTATTGGCATCTTAGATCAAGTGACTAAAAAAAGCATAGCCTGGTATACGAGAGATGGTGATTGTTTAGGATTCCTCATTGGGATAAGTACAGAACAGCGCAAGAAAGAAGAGGAATGAGATCAACACATGGACCACATGCAAACTCAGATGGATTTGCTGACAAATAAGCTGTTGGGTGGAGGTCTTGAGAAAGTCAAAGAAATAGACATAGCGCCTAGGTATGATGATGTAGGGTTCGAGTATGATGAAGAGGCTAAGTTGTTGAATAGTCAGGGGGTTTCCGGACATTCAACTCCAGGAATCAAGGTCAGAACTTTGGACGAGAAAATTACTATGATTGACCCGTGGCTAGAGATAATGGAGGATCAGAGACAACTATAGAAACGATCGTCCAACACCATACGTACCTCCTATGAATAGAGAACACCCGAATAATGGTAGTGTCCCCTCAAAGCTGGAAGAGATGATGGTTAAAGTGCTAGACAAAGTGGAAGCAACTGAATGTGGCGTGAGACACATGCGTGGGAAATGTCAAATATTCGTCAATTAGTGGACTCTCATTCTACTTCAATTAAGCAACTAGAGAACAAATGGGGCAGTTATTAGCGTCAATAAATCAGAGAAAGATTGGGGCCCTTCCTAGTGAAACCATCCAGAACCCCAAAAATGATGGTAACTGCATGACTGTGACAACATGAAGTGGGAAGGTACTCCCTGACCCAGTGCTAGTCAGAGATGATGGCGCAGTTCAAGAGAGTAGTGATGTGGCTAACACTAATGTGCACAAGGCTGATGAGATAGTGAAGAAAGCAACTGTCATACCCAATGATGCTGAGTATGTTCAGGAACCAAGTGGGTCGGACAAACCAGAGCCAACACCTTTGCCAGCTATCCCTAAGTCACCACCACCATTTCCATAGAGGTTAAAGAAGAAGGCAGACAACGACAAGTTTCAGAAGTTTTTAGAAATGTTGAAAGAGCTGTCTGTCAATATACCCTTAGTGGAAGCATTAGAACATATGCCGGGCTATGCTAAGTTCATGAAGGACTTAGTAACCAAGAAGCAGATTATCACATCTGAGTTGGCAGGGACACTCCACCACTGAAGCGCCATTGCTACGAGATCGTTAGTTGAGAAAAGGAGGATCCTGGGGCATTTACTATTCCATGAACAACAGGAGCATTTGACTTTGCACGGGTTCTTTGTGATTTGGGTGCTAGAATAAACTTGATGCCGCTAGCGATATACAGGCAGTTGGTCTTGGGAGCCCCCACACCTACAATGATGCAACTGCTTATGGCGGACAGGTCCGTCAAAAGGCCCGTGGGAATTCTATGTGATGTGTTGGTAAAGCTAGGCAGGTTCATTTTCCCTGCAGATTTTGTTATTCTTGATTTCCAGGTCTACTTTGACGTTCCCATCATTCTTGGGAGACCATTCTTGGCTACCAACAGAGCATTAGTGGATGTGAAACGTGGAGAGTTGACCTTCAGATTGAACTCAGAAGAGGTCAAATTCAATGTCTGTGCATCTATGAAGCGTCCTAGAGAGATATCGGTGATGTCTGTCATAGATGTGGAGGAGACGCTTTTCTGAGGTTCCACTTGAAGAAGAATTAAGTATAGATGAGCTAGCTGCGATGATCATGAATTTTGCTGATGACAGTTTGATTGACTATAAGGGTATGGTGCAAGCATTGCAAGGCAGGGGAACCAGACCCTACGTGCCGAGAAAGATGGATCTAGATTTGCAAAATAGACCATCATCGCTCGCTAAGCCTTCTGTTGAAGAGCCTCCAACTTTCTTGGTACTAATAACACTTTACTTGTGATTGTGGCTGCAGATTTGCAGGAAACACAGATGGTGGCATTGTTGAAGGTACTACAACAGTTCAAGAAGGCCATTGGTTGGTCCATAGCTGACATTGTGGGGATCCCGCCAGGCATATGCACTTATAAGATTAAGCTAGAAGACAACAGTGTGCCCAACATCGAACATTAGCGCCGGCTTAACTCGCCCATGCAAGAGGTTATAAAGAAAGCGATTATTAAGTGGTTAGATGCTGGGGTTATATACCCGATTTAAGACAGTCAGTGGGTTAGTCCAGTGCAGTGTGTACCCAAGAAAGGAGGGATGATAGTTATTGCTAACGATAAGAACGAGTTGGTCCCGTCACATCCTGTAACTGGCTGGCGGGTCTACATGGACTATAGAAAACTGAACAAATAGACCTTGTTGACCACTTCACCATGCCCTTCATAGATCAAATATTAGATTGGTTAGCAGGAAGAGGATGGTACTATTTTCTAGATGGATATTCGGGGTATAATCAGATATCGATAGCGCCCGAAGATCAAGAGAAAACTACCTTCACTTGTCCTTATGGGACGTTCACCTTCAGACGGATGCCATTTGGGTTGTGTAATGCCCCAGCTACGTTTTAGCGATGCATGATGTCAATCTTCTCAGACATGGTTGAAGATGCCTTGGAGGTCTTCATGGACGACTTCTCGATGGTAGGTGAGTCCTTTGATGACTGTCTTCTAAACCTGAGAAAGGCTTTACAGTGTTCCGAAGAGGCAAACCTGGTTTTGAACTGGGAAAATTGTCATTTCATGGTCAAGGAGGGGATAGTCCTTGGCCATAAGATCTCAAAAAATGGCATAGCGGTAGATAAGTCCAAGATTGAAGTTATTAAAAAATTTCCTCCGCCTATCTCAGTGAAAAGAGTTAGAAGTTTTCTGGGACACGCAAGATTCTACCGTCGGTTCATAAAGGACTTTTCCAAAATTGCACATCCACTGTGTAAGCTGCTGGAAAAAGATGCCAAATTATAGTTCAATGAAAACTACAAACAGGCTTTTATGACTTCCAAGAAAAGGTTGATTACTGCGCGTGTGGTTATGGCTCCTGACTGGTCAGCCCCATTCAAAATTATGTGCAACGCAAGTGGAACTGTTGTGGGAGTTGTGCTGGGTTAGAAGCACAACAAGATCTTTCATCCCATTTACTATGCCAGCAAGACCCTGAATGAAGCCCAGAGAAACTACACTGTAACCGGATAGGAATTGCTAGCAGTGGTCTATGATTTTGACAGGTTTTGGGCCTACCTCTTTGGTACCAAGGTAATTGTGCACACTAACGATACAACATTGAGGTATCTTATGGCCAAAAAGGATGCCAAACCGTGACTGATCCAGTGGGTCCTACTATTGCAACAGTTTGATTTTGAGGTTCAAGACAGAAAAAGGGACCGAGAACCAAGTAGCAGATCACCTATCTCGCTTGGAGGATGAGTCAAAGTGGAACGACTGGTTAACCATAGACGATTCATTTCCTGATGAGCAGGTACTAGCCTCTTCTATTGATTTAATTCCATGGTATGCTGATTATACTAACTATCTGGTGAGTGACCTCATGCCTGAGGACTTAA
>JBCEWC010018258.1:0-12058 GCA_038996855.1 Solanum aculeatissimum
TGTAGAGGTGTACGTTGGACAAGTATTTTGTAAATGAGTTTGACTCTTATTCTATGATGTTATTTTGAAATGGTTTGTCCTTAGTCCCTAATTCCCGTTATTTAATGTTGTATGTACTTTCGCGCCGATGAAGTGGGATGACCTGTTTGAGAGGCTTGTTTGGGGTTCCTTCGGGTTCCTGATTCGCCATGTCACGTCTAGGCCCTAGGCTTGGGTCGTGATAATACAACACATTTGGTTGGTTATTTCAAGCTAAGTGGACTTTTAAAAATAACGACCTAAGATCCTTTCCTAACCAACTAATCTACAATATAAATCAGAGTAACAGGACAAGTTCTGAATTGAAACATAGTATTGAATCATGCAATTAAGCTCACTCACACATGACACTTCTTACATGTAAATACATAATATCAGATCATGCTTTGAACACAATTTAGCCCTACTTATTAGAATAAGCACTATCAACCAACTAATCATGCAAGGTTGCTATCAAAACTATCTAAATACAAAAAATTTGGTGGGCACCATTTTTTCCACAAAAACATGACTATGCCATAGATATAAGTACTTTCAGCTACTAATGCTACCTAAACATGCTGGTTCAATAGAAAATTAAATATCCGTCGGAAAAAAGAACACATCCAAGAAAACCCTTTGGATAAAAATTGAGATGGTTATAGGCCAAGACTACTCAGACTTCACTGAGGTCTATGACTACCCACACCCCATCAAAAAAGCTGCTCATTATCCCCACTGCGCACACAGTATAAAAAGTAAACAACAAGGGGCAAAAGAACATACATGGGCATTAAAGCACCTCACTCATCTTGGGCTACCTCCCTAGTAGTGCTTGATTTAGGTTTGCGGCATGACTTAGCCTACTTGACTCAAACTTTGTCAAATGCCCATCCTTCTACTGTCTTCATCTCCTCATCATTGCAAAGATACATCTTCAATCTTTGGCCATTCACCTGAAAAGTTGAACCATTTCATTTCTCCAACTAAATGGCTCCATGGTTGAAAACGCATGCTATTTTAAAGGGTCAGATCCATTTGGACTTGTGTTTTCTAGGGAACAACCTCAATCTAGAGTTAGAGCAACATCAGGTCTCTAGGCATGAATTAGCACTTTTCTATCTGACAATCATGCTGGAACTTCATTTGTTACTTGTACAGAGCTGAACTTTCATACTCCTTCAAACGGAATTTGTGAAGCTCATTCAAATGGTTCATCCAAGAGGTTGCCACCTCATTCCAGTCCAGATTAAATTTCTTTAGTGCCCATATCGTCTTGTGCTCTAATTCTACCGGTGAGTGGCAGACTTTCCTAAAGACAAGTTGGTTAGGAGACATACCTATTGGGGTTTTGAATGCAATCCAATATGCCCATAATGCATTATCAAGCTTTTGTGACTAGTCTTTCCAGTTTGCATTTACTATTTTGGATAGGATCTGTTTGATCTACTGATTTGATACCTCTACTTGCCCACTAGTCTGAGGATGATAAGGTGTTGCCACTCTATGCTTGACCCCATACTTCTCAAGTAGTGATTTGAACAACCTATTACAAAAATGTGATCCTCCATTATTGATGATAGCCTAATGGGTGCCAAACTTAGAAAAGATATTCCTTTTTAGGAATGTTGTGACACTCTTGCCTTTATTATTGGGAAGGGCCACTGTTTCCACCCACTTTGATACATAGTCCACAACCACTAGGATGTATTTGTTTCGATGTGAGCTAACAAACAAACCCATGAAATGTATCCCCCTTACATCAAATAATTCAATCACCATGATGGGATTTAGGGGAACCTCATGTTTGGGGGAGATACCACTTTCTCTCTAGCATCTATCATAGGCCTTGGCATTATCATGGGTGTCCTGGTGGATGGTTTTCCAATAGTAGCCATACTACAAGATCTTATATGTTGTTCGCACTCCACTATGATGCTCGCCGACTAGGGATGAATGAGACGCCTTCAGAATGCTCATCATTTCAACCTGGGAGACACAGTGGCAAATAACCCCATCTTCACAGACATAAAACAAGTATGAATCATTCTAAAGGAACTTTCTCACAACATTCGTGAACATCTGGCATTGGTGATGTGTGAAGTTGGGGGGCACAATGTCGCTAATCAAATAGTTTGCAAAATCTGCAAACCAGGGTATCAAGTCATGCGATGCTACTATCACTCTTTCATCAGGAAAAAAATCATCAATCTCAACCCCATCATCACACTTTGCCATGCCGTCATCCTTTAACCTGGATAAGTGATCTGCAACTTGGTTTTCTGTTCCTTTTCTGTAAATCACCTCAAAATCAAACTCTTGGAGCAGGAGTATCCATTGGATAAGCCTTAGTTTTGCACCTTTCTTTATCATTAAATACCACAGTGCTGAGTGATCCGTGTGTACAATTACTTTGGTCCCCAAGAGATAGGACCAAAAATTTTCAAATGCAAAATCCACAACGAGTAATTCTTGTTTCGTGATGGTGTAATTTTTCTGTGCTACATTCAAGGCTTTATTGGATTAGTATATAGGATGTAAGATCTTATCTCTATGCTGTCCTAATACAACACAAAGTGTGACCCCGCTTGCATCACACATGATTTCAAATGATTTTGACCAGCCAGGAGTAATGATAATAGGGGCTGATATCAATCTCTATTTCAAGCCTTCAAACGCTCTAGGGCATGCAACATGAAACATGAACTTGGTCTCCTTTTCGAGCAATTTGCACAAAGGGTGCACAATCTTTGAGAAGTCCTTGATGAAGCGCCGATAGAACCCTGCATATCTCAGAAAACTTCTTACCCCTTTGACAGAGATAGGTTGGGGGGGGGGGGAGATTCTCAATCACCTCAATCTTGGATCTGTCTACTTCAATACCCTTACTGGAAATTTTGTGCCCTAATATGATGCCTTCTTTTACCATGAAGTGACACTTATCCCAATTGAAAAACAAATGGCATTCTTCGCACCTCTGTAGCACAGCCTATAGATTCTTTAGACAATCTTCAAATATGTCACCTACCACACCGAATTCATCCATGAATACCTCGATAGTGTTTTCCACCATGTCTAAGAAGATGTACATCATACATCTTTGGAATGTGGCTGGTGCATTGCACAACCCAAATGACATCTTCCTGATTACGAATGTCCCATAAGGGCATGTAAATATGGTCTTCTCTTAGTCTTCTAGAGCTATGGAGATCTGATTGTATCCTAAGTACCCATTGAGAAAGCAAAACCAACTCTTTTAAGCCAATCGGTCTAGCATTTGGTCAATAAATAACATAGGGAAGTGATCTTTATCTATCGAAGCATTGAGTTTCCTGTAGTCCATATATACCCTCCTTCCTGTGACTGGGTCACACAGGGATCAATTCATTGCTCACATTAGGGACCACAGTGATACCTCCCTTCTTTGGAACACATTAGATCAGACTTACCTATTCACTATAAGCTATTAGGTATGTTACACCTGCGTCCAAACATTTGATTATTTCCTTATGCACAACCTCCTACGTAGGTGGGTTGAGGCGCCTTTGGTGTTCAATACTCGACTTGTATCCTTTGACTAGTTGGATCTTGTGAGTGCATACCCCAGGCAAAATGTTGATGATGTCTGCTATTGTCCATCCTATAACCTTCTTGAACTGCTGTAACACTGTGACTAATTCCCTCTCCTGTTCATCTGTTAGGTCCTCTACAACTATGACCGATACTATGTCATCAGCACCCAAGAATATATCTCTTAGATGGGTAGAAAGGACTTTTAGTTCTAGCACTAGTGGTTCTTCTATGGAGGGTTTTATTGGCGGCGACTCTTGATTTTTCAAGTCCAGTTCCAACTTAGCTTTTTGCCAGAGTAAACTAGACACTCCCAGAGCCTGTACTATTTCATCATAGTCTGGGATGCCATCACTTTCAAAGTTTGATTGGAACCTCTGGTTCTTCCTCATCCTCCACGTGGTCCAGGCCATCCTCAACTATACTTAAGTCCTGAAATAAAAAAAACAATAAAAATGCATAAAATAAGAGTGATAAGAGTTAATCCCCTTAAATCACTTGAATTAACCAACTCTAGCCATATTCCCCCACAACGGTGCCAAAATACTTGTTGTCGCCCAAGTCACACCTCCTTTTTGAGGTAACGCGGTGGTCAAGTATATAACCTAACCGAGGTTAGGATCATTCCCACGAGGAATATGGCAGAATCTATAGTTAATTCAATGCAATTCAAGGGGGTTTTGTAAAATAAATGTATTAATCCTAAACTAATGCAAGAGATGAACAATCAGTAGAAGAGCTAACTAGGGTGATGTGATCCCCATGAATCCCTAACTCGGTGCTATCGGATACCTTAAATCCTTTTCTGGTGTATAGGTGTAAGACAGTAAGCTAGGTTTACCTAAGTCTTTGATCCAACAAATAGGTAAATTTCACCCCTGAACTTGATCCTTCTCCGTGGTGTGTCTATACTAACCCTTACTTTTAGTCCTAGTACAACCTCCCCTCGATCCAATTCGATTGATTAGATGATAACATCTCAATCAAATCTTGTTAATTACCTCTTTTCCTATTCATTAATTCCTTGGCCCAGCAAGTAATACTAGACGAGTTCTAATGTTAGCCACCCATTAAAAAATAATTAAAGTGAAGAGAATAATTAATACGCCCTAACACACCTTCTGAGAATTACATATTATCTGATTTTACCTTGCTAATTCATCATGGTTTCCACAACCCTAGTTAATTAATACGCCCTAACACACCTTCTGAGAATTACATATTATCTAATTTTACCTTGCTAGTTTATCATGGTTTTTACAACCCTAGTTGTGGATTTAGCTATGAATGATCAGTATAAATGCAAAAATTATGATGTAGAGAAGCATAATTAAGCACTTACAAATATGAAATGGGGAACACAAAATCCAACTCTTTGATTAGAATCACAAGTTTTAGTAAAAGAACACACAATAATATTTTTTCTTTCAAAATATACTAAATCCTAAGTGTTTCCTGTAAGAATTTATTTAAACTATGTGACTTCTGGTAACTCTATGAAAAATAACCTAAAACCTATTTATAGTATGTAAAATCCAAAACTAAAATAACTTAGGAAAATTGTGTTAGCAAGCTTAACGAGACCTTTCATGACTCGTATCCCACTTCAAGCCTGTAGATCGGGTTTTTGTGGACTCTAGCATTTTTCTGGAGTGTGCTTCTACGAAACCATTCCATGGTCCGTGTAAGATTATACAGCCCATAGGAGGTTTCGTCTGATGACTTTTCTACACCTCTTCACTTTCTGATCCTCAGGGCACGACCATCACTCTAGGACTCATATATCATTGTATGGCTCGTGGATCCTCCTCGTAGAGTTGACTTTAAGTTTGCACACCTCACTGGAAATTGATACAAAATGTTCTCCATGTCTCGTGAACTCCTCCACAATCTGTAGAGGGTTCCGTGGATCACCAAAAATTTGCAACTTTAGCACATTTTTCCCAAAACTTTGCCTACACTGTAATCTTGCAAAACAAACACAAAAATACAATCAAACCTACAAACATCGCATTGAGAACACACAAAATTCCATGTTTTAAGCATAAAAAGTGCTCCATTTCGGTAGCATCAATACCCTCAACTTAAAATTGTTGCTTGTCCTCAAGCGACGGACTCTGTCTATATAAGTAATATAGAAACATACAAGCTCTAACCTAATGGCACAGACTTAATCAAAATCCAATTTGGAAGATGTTTTTGAGTGAGTAAAAAAGAGGCTAAGTGTTATGGAATGCATGGAGTGTTATGAATACCTTAGAAACTTATCTAGGAGATTAAAGGGGTCATCAAACATCCAAAATAAGCTTAGGGTTAGAGGGAATTACAAAACTAACCCCAATTAAATGGACCCTAAAAGGTCATCTGGACACCTTCACAAAGGCACTTCACGAGTTGTGAAGTACACCACGCCTCCTGGTGCCCTCTGTGGTGGATGTCTTCAGATAAAATAATAGGGTATAAGTCAAGTGGAACCTTGACAGAAGTGATCCTTGGTTCGTGGTGTGGTCATATGAAGGCACACCCCAAGCAACCTCTCCAAAAGTGGCCAAGGAAGCCTTCACGGGCCCCTTCACAGTCAGTGGTCCCTTCCACAGCTCGTGAAGGTTCCCTTGAAAGGGAACCAACCAAAAAACACTTGGAAGCATCATTTCATTCCTTGAAACAACCTTATATAGTTTGGGACCTTACCAAACTTTTTCAAAAACCAAAATTTTGATGCTTGATCCAATCTTTCAAGGTACGGGGTATTACATTCTTTCCCTAGAGGATCATTCGTCCTCGAATGAGAGGAGGACTAGCTTGAATATATCAAATCAAACATGAACAACCCACATGAGTGAAAGAATGCAAATCTAACATCAAAGTCATGAAACCTTTAATCCTTTATCAAAACATCATTTGAAACTAGTTCCATGAGCATGCATACAAGTTATGACATGAGAACATAGAAATACGAGAATTTGGGCTATTAAACATGAAGATATTTTATAACCTTAGGTTCAAGTAGAGTAGAATTAATAATAGTAGCTCCACATGAAAGTAAAAATGTAATCCCAATACCATTTTCATGAAATCCTAGAGCTTATACAATAATTATAATTCAACTTCAGTCCCATGAGCATGAATGCACTTAAAATGACATGATGAAGCCGGTACATAAGGAAGAATAAGGATAAACATGAGAAACTAAGTCTCCCATCATCACCACAAGTCACATACTTTAACCTAACATGATGAATAATTTAAATTTAACATTTAGAGCCATGAAATCATCAAATCTATGCTAAAACATCATTAAAATCAGTTTTGTGAACACGTATGCACATTATGACATGAAAACATGGAGACGAGAGAATTCAGGCCACTTAATCATAAAGAAACTATCACTTTAGGCTTGAGTATATTAGAATAGGTAAGGGTATCTTTGATCTGCATCTTAATCAAGAAAAGCTTACACATAAAACTTAAAGGCTTTCAACATACCAATCACCACCTTGGGAGTCTCCTCCACCTCCTGCTGAGCTTGTAAAGCATAGAACCTATTATTGCGTGGGATATCACCTTGAGGAACCCTTGGTTGATGTTGACACCCAGTATAATTTTCCCTTAGGGACGATCTCCTTGACTTTTCTCCGGAGCATTAGGACATTTAGAAAGTCTGTGACCCTTTTGGACACACCCAAAACAAGCACCCGTGCCCACCAAGCATCTTCCACCATGGCCCTTTCCATATTAGCACACTTTGGTTTAGCTATCTCACCTTCTCCTTGAAGTTGTTGGTCTTATTGAGCATGACCATTATCACTACCACTCCTAGAATTAGGGAACCCTGCTTCAAACTGATCCCTCTTAGATTCTCTATTCTTTATTTCCTTAAGCTTCTCTCCTTCAATCTGCTAGGCATAAGTCATAAGCGAGAGATATCTATTTCCTTAACAAGCATAATAGTCTGGCACTCTTTCACAAGAAAGTTTGAAATTCCCAAAACAAACTTGTTCATCCTAGCTTGGGGGTCGTTAACCAATTACAAAGCGCACTTTGATAGTTTGGTGAACTTGAGGACATACTCCCTCACACTCATTCCTCTTTGCTTAGGTTAATGAACTCGGTTAATTTTGCCTCCCTAAGCTCAGAGAGGGAAGAAACAATCCAGAAAAGCAAATTTGAATTCCTCCCAACTAAATATGTCATCTCCCACTCTTTCATTCACCTATTGAGTGAACCACACTTGGGCCATCCCCTTTAGTTGATAAGTAGCTAACTCAACCTTTTTTATGAAGACAAACCCATAACAACCAACAATTTGTTGATCTCATCAATGAGCTCCTAGGCATATTCATCAACCCTGGATCCATAGAATTCCAAGGTTCATTTAGGAAAATTTTCTCACCCTGGAAGTTGGGGTGGGCATATGCGAAGAAGGAACAACCCGTCCAATTTGGCCCGCCATAGCTTGGGCCATCATAGAAATCATAGTCCAGAATACAACATTAGTAACTAGATCTCCCATAGGATCCTAAGGGATCTGACCCTCATTAGCAGGGGCCTCTCTAGGCTGAGGAGCCTCTTTGAAGCATCGCCTAAAGAGGCAATCAAAGAACATTCATTAGAGTTAGAAAGCCTTAGGACACGCTCTATGGAATGACATGAATCATGAAAAAGTGAGACTTTTCCTAAAATGCCTTGTAACCTCTTACTCATAGATGTGGCATGCTTCACACCCATGAATTCTTTTCTACTTGATATGATATGTTGGAGTCCAAGGACCATTTCAAAACCTTAGTGCTCAAGTACCAAGTTTGTCATGACCCAAGCCTAGAGCCAAGTCATAACATGATGAATGGGACTCTCGAAGGAACCTCAAACCAACCCCTTAGCATACAACAAGCATTTAACGTAAATCAAAGAGGAACAACATTCATAACATAAAAGAAGATCATGACATAAGAGTTTATAAAGCCAAAACTGAATTAAAGACATAGGTCCAAGAAATGTCTCTCACTCATGATAAAGGATAGGGGCTCAAAGTAGTCCTGATTCATCCTCAACATGAATTAAAATATATACTCTAATATATAAACATATCAGGAGGACAATGACAGCAGGCCTTGTCCCCAAAGCATAAGGACTCACCCCAATCTGGATCATCTAAAAGTATAGATCTAGCCACGAGAATGGATGATAGGATCACCTACACCTACATTGTAATATAATGTAGGCATACAATATTTATTAGTACGTCTAAATGTACTAAGTATGCGGGTATGAAAAATAATAAGGAGATATATGATCATGCATAATATAAACCATTAAAAGTCATCATCAATCATCAAACCTTTCACTTGAGGCCATCATCTTAAGCCTATCATAATCTCATAACATTATCATTATTTATAAGATCATTTTATTTCATGTTGGGTCTTAGGTCACCTCTGTTGGAATCTAAGTCATTCCTCAAGTCAACCTTAAGGTGCCTTAAGTCTCCCATGTCTAGAAATGATTACGGTCTTAGGCGACCTTTGTGGAATCCTGAGTTTCTTCCCTGCTCAACCTCAAGGCCGCTTAAGTTTCCCATGCATAAGTAATATTAGGATCTTAGGATATCTCGTTTCCCAAAGTCATCCATGCAAAAGCAGGTTAGAGTCCTAGGTCATCTCATGGCCCTAAGTCCTCCCTTTATAGTCAAATTAGAGTCTTAGGTCACCTCTCTAGAATCTTGAGTCATTTCCCAAGTCAACCTTAAGGCCCTTAATCCTCCCATTACATTCATAACATACTCATCATCAATTATAATCATAGTCATACTCATGATAGTACAAAGGGAAGGGTGTACCTATCCTCATCAATACACATTAGCATATGCATATAACGAATATTCAATCATACTTGGAAATATTTCACATTCATAATCACGTCACCTTCATGCTTATATTGAAATCATGGTCAATATCATAAGCAAATCAATCCATACTAGTACACATTCTCAATTGATATTCATGTTTATCAACTCAAGTCAAATTCAAACTTATGTTCATAGACCCATACTCAATTAATGCTCACATTTATAATTAAATTCTCATGTAGAATCCTAGTCCATGCATGATCATGTAATGAGAAGTGACAGTAAAGCATCGATACAAGAAATTGAAGCTCAAAATATGATAATTAAATAGATTCATACATAATTCAAACATAGTAGAGCATTTGAATTATAGTTGAAGTTACCCATGCATGAATTCATAACTTATCAAGTTATGTAAGTTCAAATCTCATGCACACCTTATAATCTAATAGAATAATACTTATTTCATGTTTAAATCATCATTTGAATACCACCCATATCATAATTCCAACAATCTAACCTCCAATCTTGAAAACCATACTTAGTTCAATCATAAAAGTTGAAGAACATAGATAACGAGGATTGGGATCCATGGTTGAAAGGAAACCAAGGATAAAAATTTGCATACCTAAGCTTGAATTGAAGACTTGGAGGTGGATCTTTCTTGAATCCTTGATCTCTTGGAGAATTCCCAACTTGAGCTTGAATGAGAATTTGTGAGGTGTTTTTGAATGAGTAAAAGAGAGACTAAGTGTTATGGAATGCAAGGAGTGTTATGAATACCTTAGGAACTGATCTAGGAGGTTAAAGGGGTAATTGTCACGACCCAAGGCTAGGGCCTAGGAGTGACATGTCGAATGGAAACCCAAGAGTCCTAATTAAGCCCCATAGCATACATTCACACATCATCGATTTGGTAGTGCATAAATGTGCACTAAACACATAGTTATACGTGAAAGGTATGTATGACTCACGCTATGGGGATGTCATAGGGATAGAGGTATATATGGATTCACATAACACATATAACTTAGGGACGGGTAAGGAGGACTCAAGCTATGCGGGTATCATAGGACTTAGGAGTTTCCATAAAATCTCATATCACATAATCATATCATCCATGCATAATACATAACCATATAATCTCAAAAAAATACACATAACATAATTCGTATGGAAGGCTACAAGATGTCCAACAATGCCTCTAGTCTAGAATAGATCAGAGGCCAAGACACTTCCCGGGCTCACCCTCAAAGTAAAAAATAGGCAACATAATCATAATAGGTAGATAGAAGTCAACCTATCCTTGGATGATAGGACTCACCGCAAGCAACTCTGAATTATTCAACTAGCCATCAAGAGGAGGAAGGTGATAGTCTCTGATCCCTACATGGTTATATCATGTAGGCAAAAGAGTATATGTTAATATGTTTGAATGTACTATGCGGGTATGCAAATACATATGAACATATTAATCTACATATAAATGTTAGATGACAAAGCACATATATAGGAAGATGTATATATAAGGAAGAATGAGATACCAATATGCTATGAAATACATGATGCATCAAAGCCATAGTACTTAACATATCGTGGATGGGACCGTAACTAACATATAAGACCAAGTGAGCTACTACTTGGAATCCCCGATGTTCACCCTACACCGAAATGAAAGGACAGGTCACTTGCCAAAGGCAACCCCCATCCCTCAAAGAGGCAAATAAACTATTCCTAAAAAGGGGAATAACCATCCCTCAGAGAAGGGAATAAAAATCCCTAAAAAGGAGAATAACCATCCCTAAAAAGGGGAATAAAACCTATGTTTGGCACATAGTTATGAGAAAGGAGACTTTACTTAAGGACCCCTTAGGTCGAGCCCCCACCACCAATCTCATTAGGTGCTACTTCATCATCCCATGGGCATACATATGCATATATGTGCTTGAAATCGGGATATAAGTCTTTTTAAATCATAACCATGCACATTTAGGCCAAATGACCAATTCATACTTCATGCCATACTTTTAATGCATAGGAGTAACTCAAACATTCATAATTATATTGGTGTAAACACCCATAATTGCTCAAAGATCCATAATCATATATATTTATGTGATAACATTCATGTCATTACCATATCCTTATCAAAATCATAGTCGTACATATAATTGGGCTTAACCCACTTCAAGAGTTCCATGAAAATTATAATTCGTGTATGCACATGTTGAGAGATGAGGAAATGCATGGGCAATAGAGATTCTAACTTAAATCAATAATATAATACGAAATTTACGTAAATCCATAAGTAAATCTACTTTTAAATCATAATTTAGATTACCTATGCTTAAATCAACTTCAAAAGGGACAATTGTCACGACCCAGATAGGGGGCCTAGATGTGACATGGCGAAGGAGAACCCGAAAGTCCTCGATCAAGCTATCATAGCATCATTTTACACCTCATCGGTTCGGAAGTGTGGAAAATAAACACATAACATATAAATTCTAAGGAATTGGGGACTTGGGACTCAATCTATGGGGTTATATTCCGGGAAAGGGATGAACATGGATTCATATAACACATAACAATTATCTCTAAGGGGAACGGGTAAGTAGGATTCAC
>JBCEWC010018259.1:0-12058 GCA_038996855.1 Solanum aculeatissimum
AGAAAACTCGTGGGTAAGAATTTGAAAAGTTTGGTGTTTTACCCCTGCCCTGATCTCCCCTCCCAGCCCCCCCACCCCCCCCCCCCTCCCCAAAAAAAAATTTAATTTTTGAAAAATATTTTAATATTTGAAAATTTTAATTTTTTTCCCACCTCTACCTCAGCCTCCTGACACCTCCCTCCCCCCACGCGCACACAAAAAAAATAAAAATTTATTTATCAAATTTTAAAAATTTCATCCCCCACCCTCCCCGCACAAAAAAAAACAATTTATTTTAAAAAAAGTATTTTAATTTTGAAAATTTTATTTTTTACCCACTACTCCCTCCCCCCCCCCCCCCCAAGTAGCCGCCACCGTCACCACCAATACCATGCACACACACAAAATTTAAAAATTTATTTTTGAAAGATATTTTAAATATTAAAAAAATTATTAACGTAATATTTATTTTTTAGAAAAATCAAATTATTTGAAAGTTGGATCTGAAGTCGGGTGTGATCGAATTTTGATTCAAAAGTCGGGGTCGAGTATAAATTTCAAAGTCGAATTGAGTCTCGCATCAAGTGTCGGGGTCGGGTCCGAATCGATTACCGGGGTTGATTTTCATGTCAAAAGCTATTTTCCTAAAAATTATTTTTATTCTCTCGCCAAAAAAAGATTTTTTTTTTAAATATATTTTTATTCATTAACCAAACAATAGAAAATACTTTCAGCTTATTAACCAAACATGAGAACAGACCATAAGTACGAAAAACAATACTGCCTCATCATGCAAGACTCAAAGCGAGGTGCATAGCCTGTATGTGCTGCCAAAATACAACACTTTTAATGCTGAAAACTTGAGATTTTGTGCGTTCTCAAAGCGATGTTAATAGATTTGATGTTTGTTTTTGCAGAATTTTAGTGTTGACATAGTTTTGAGCTTGAAGTAAGTTTCTGCAGAAAATTGGTAGTTTATGAGACCCTCTATGGGTCGTGGGTCCTTCCACGAGTCGTAGAGGGGGTTTTATTTGTTGTTCCAGTGAGTGGTTGAAAAGGCAGTACCACTCTACGAGATCCGAGCACGATCATAGACCAACATACGAGTCACAGAGTGAGGTCGTGAACTGAAGAAGCAGAAAGTGAAGAGTTGTTGAAGGTGGCACAGACGAAACCCTTTATGGGTCATGGAATACTTCACCACTCGTGAAGGAGATTTCGTGCAGAGTTTCAGTAGCTTCAACCACATTTTACGAGACCCCGACTCACGAGCCGTGAACTGTCTTAAGCCATAAAAGGTGCTCGTGACCAGTGCCGATACAGTTATCCTATTTCATTTTCACTTTGTATTTTAAGTACTATAAATAGGGTTTTTAGGTTTTTATCATATATAGATCACTAGAGAACGTCTTGGAACATTGCTTACATCCTTGTGAACAATATTTTGTAATTCAATTAATTCAAGTTTGTAATTTCATTGAGATTTTGAATTTTATTCATCAATTCTTGTTGCGTAAGTTATTTAATTATGTATTCTTCTTACATGATTTCTGATCAAACCTCAAGTATGTGTGGCTAAATCCCCAACTAGGGTTGTGGGAACCTTGACGAACTAACTACGATAAAATTGAATTACTTGCAATTTCTTGGATGGTGTTTAGGATGTATTAATTAACTTATTCAATTTAACTGATTTTTAAATTTTTAAAGGAAGGCCTACGTTAGAACTCGCCTAGTATGACCTGCCCGATCCAAGAGGTGATGAATAGGAAAAAAAGTAATTAATAGAGGTTGATCTACTCTTTCTCAACTAATCAGGCTACTAGGGGTAGCCGTTTTGGTCTGGGATAAAAAGTAAGGGTTAATAACGCCACATCACAGAGACCGATCTAGTAATGTAATGAAATTCACTTAGATGCCCGATCAAGGATTTAAGAGACCTTAACTTACTGTCCTGCACCTATACACCAGAAAAGAGTCGCAAGTATCCGAGAACACTTAGTTAGGGAGTCATGGGGAACACGTCGCCCTAGTTTGTTTCTCTACTGATTACAAATAGTTTGCTGTTATAGTTTAGAATTTATTTTAATCGCAATCCCCCCTTCGTTTTATTCATTTTTTTTTCTGTTTCTGGGAGATATTAGAGTACATCAAGTCAATTTATAGAAGTGCGCTAATCCGGGGTCTACCATATTTCTCGTGGGAATGATCCTAACCCATGTTAGGTTAAATACTTGAGCACGACCACTTCAAAACCTCCTAGTAGGGGTGTGTGCTAAGCGTAAGTGCGGAGTGCGGCACAAGATTTAATGACGCTATTGCTTGAAAATACGGCTATACTTGATTAGCACACTGTAATTTGATAGATTGCTCTGTATTTTCCTAATTTTACATTTTTTTGTTGTTTTTGTTTTGATATAGGGGGCAGGTGAACAGTGTATGTCAACTACTAGAAGTCGAGGAACTCCCTTGATTTCTTTTGATCCAAAGATTGAGCAAACTAGAAGACGAATGCCCCGACAACCTAGTAATGATGTTGAGAATGCGGCAAACGCTGCATTGAATCCTAATGAGGCCAACCCACCCATAGTCATTCCACAGTCTGAGGGACTTTGAGCCGCACCAAATGATTGGAATCAATATCGGCTGAACCCAATGGCTATGGATGTCACTGGAGCAATAGTGTTACCCCTACTTCCGAATGACACTAAGTTCGTTATGTTGAGTGAGTTTTTACAGATGCTTCAGAATCCTGGGTTTTTTGTAGGGCTACTATCAGAGGATCCGCATAATCACCTTCACAACATTATTTTTGTCTACAAGAGTGTAATGGAGAACCAAAATCTATCTACGAATGTTGTTGGGATCTGTGTATTCCTATTATCTCTTATCGGCAATGCAATGTCTTGGTTGACTGAGCTTTCACAGAGTTCGATCACCAACTGGGCTGAATTGCAGATAGCCTTTTTAGAGAGGTATTTTCCCATCTCCAAAAAGTTCAAGCTGAAGTAGAAGATTAACAACTTCAAACAGTTGCCTGGTGATTCGATCAGTACTACATGGTAATGGTTTTCAAAGTGTCTGAGGAGGGTTCCTGACCACAAGATCGTAGATGAGTCCCTGGTTGAAATTTTCTACAGAGCCTTTGATGAGAACAGGTAAGCAGTCGCCCACACCATCATGGGCGGATCTTTCATAGATCATACCTTCCAGGAGATTACAGAGAGGCTAGAGAGGGTGGTCAAAATAAATCGTTCATGGGGCATAAGGGATAAGGCCACAACAAGGAGCTCATTTGTTGTTACTACTACTCCAGTGCAAGCACAGGTTAGTGAAGAAGTGATGCAGGTACTTATATGGATTAGTACCAATGTGGAGTTGCTGATGAAGAAGAATGTTGAGAAGGTGAATGTAGTTGCTCATCAGCCCGTCCGGGCACCCATGTATGAGGAACCTTATTTTGAAGATGAGGCTTGTTTCGTAGTTGAGTAGACAGGGGGTTTTCGGTCTAACGCTCAGGGGTTCAATCAGGACTACTAGCGCCAAGATTAAGGAAATCAGGGTCAGAAGTTCGGGCATGAGGCAACCTACAAAAATAACAGGGGTGGCTTCTATGATCGCAATAAAGGCAAAGAGAGAGATTTTGAGTGGGATCACAGAGATGGTTATAGAAGTGGAACTTGTGTTCCACCTCACAATCGTGATACTGGTGCAGGTTTTTCCAGGGCCAAGATAATGTTTGATAGATTGCTGAAGAAGGCTGATGCACAGGATGAGACACTAAGGTGGATGGAGACTGACATCTCCAGTATTAATCAGAAGATTGAGTCTCACTCAGTTACACTCAAGTTGCTCGAGCAGCAGTTTGGCCAGATCTCAACCCAACTCAACCATCGCCAAAAGGGTACTCTGCCCAAAAACACTGTCCAAAATCCAAAGAATGAAGGGTAGTGTATGGCTATCACAACTCGCAGTGGGAAGCAGACCACTGATCCTCCTATGCCTGTAGATAATGATAAGGTTTGTGATGAGGGTGTTGTTGATAAGCAAGCAGAAAATGGAAATATCGGTGTTCGGACTGAGGAAAGCAATATTGTGCTAGCACAGTCGAAACCCATTCCTCGACCTCCTCCTCCCTTCCTACAAAGATTAAAGAAAAAGGAGAAGGAAGGTAAGTTCAAGAACTTCCTTTCCATGTTGAAACAATTGTCTATCAATATCTCACTGATTGAGGCGTTGGAGAAGATGCCCGGGTACACAAACTTCATGAAAGATTTGGTGAAGAAGAAGCGCACCATGAGTCAGGAGCTCTCACAAGAGCTCCAATACTACAGTGCTATCTCTACCCAGTCCTTGGTACAGAAGAGAGAGGCCCGAAACATTGACCATTCCTTGCACTATAGGGGATATAGAATTCGTAAGGGTATTATGTGATCTTGGTGCCAACATTAACTTAATGCCCCTTGTAATGTTCAAGAAGCTCAGCCTGACAGCCCCTACACCTATTAGTATGCGACTTTTGATGGTTGATCGCATAGTGAAGAAGTTGGTAGGGATCTTGCATGATGTCCTCATTAAGGTGGACAAGTTCATATTCCCGGTAGACTACATGATCTTGGACTGTGAAGTCGACTTTGAAGTCCTAATCATCTTGGGAAGACCCTTCTTGGTCACTAGGCGAGCCCTGGTGGACATGGAATTCGGCCTCCTCAAGTTTAGATTGAATGATGAAGAAGTCACCTTCAACGTCTGCAGATCAATGAAGAGGCCTGATGAGCTTAAGATGGAGGTCTGGGCTATTGATGAAGTCAGAGTAATCAGATAGCCCCGTGTCGTGCTGCGACGTTAAATCAGGCGCTACTTGGGAGGCAACCCAAGATATGTTTTGTAATAATTGTATTTTAGTTTTAATTTTTAGCTTTAGACTTTAGATTAGGATAGTTTTTTGTATTTTTAAATTGTAAATTTTGTACAATGGACTAGAGTTGTATAGGCTAACAGTATATTTTTTGCAGGTTTTGCAGGTACCAGACCAAGTCAGCCAATTTTGGCTGAAAAAGAACACAAACTGGAGTTCACAACATGCTCTACGAGCCGTGC
Organism: Solanum aculeatissimum; assembly: GCA_038996855.1. Classification (NCBI taxonomy): domain Eukaryota; kingdom Viridiplantae; phylum Streptophyta; class Magnoliopsida; order Solanales; family Solanaceae; genus Solanum; species Solanum aculeatissimum. The sequence continues at coordinate 5,080 of JBCEWC010018259.1, forward strand.
TGCATTTCCCTATCTGTAGACCATCTCGTGAAAATCTCCAATGAGAAAGGATAGGCTGCAGTCTAGCCTACAAACCAAGTCCACAATTCGTATGTAGAACTATGAGTCGTGGATTGGGTTCGTAGACCCTAGGTAAGTCCCTGAAATTTGCCTAAGTATCAAGGTCATTTATGAGATGCGTCACGAGTAGTATTGCAAGATACAACTCATAGATAGAAAGTGGGGATGAAAGATTTTTAGGCTTCCACGAAACCCCAATTCACGGGCAATAGAGCATGCCACGACTTGTAATCGAGCTTTCACAAAGCCAACACCCCTATATCATGACCTGACCAGGTATAGTTTAAATAGGGGTCAAAATTATTTTGATCCCTTATTTATAATAACTGAGGACCAAAAAACCCTAAGACACGGACCCTATCAAATTTCGACCACACTCCGTCATCCTAGGTCTCTTTCTGGCCAAACTTCAGTGACCCACATCCCTTAGGGTTCCGAACCCTCACTACCTCCCCGTCACTCTTCTCTAAATTTCAATTCAAATTGATAAGCCTACGGTCCCTCTAAAACTTGTTCTGTTGAATTATGATCTTTTAGGGAATTTGACTTAGGTTGGGGATGGGTTATCGGAGTCGAGAATCTATTACTTTGCCTTAAAATTTTAGTCATAAATTAGGAATGTTTGATTAAGGTAAATTTAGATATCGAAAAGGTAGGTATGTTGAATTGAGTAATGGTGCGGCTCCTCGGTCATGTTTATTTAATTGAAAATGAATTCACATGTCCAAGTAGTAGCACACATGATGACGAGTGGTCGGAATAATTAAAATGCATCATGAATTATTTTTGATGGGGTAAGGCATGATTAGGGTTGTTGACTTAGTGTAAATTTGTATGTTGGTGCATAAATCCTTGTGTATACATGTTGTTTAATTGATAAAATTGGTCTAGGCAACTCATAGAGGAGGTTTCAATAAAATTTTTTAACACTGGCCATGTCTACGAGGGTCTTCTATGTCTTGTGGATCAGTTCAGGAGTCGTGGTTGCCCCTCGTGGAAGGCTCCAGTGTTAATTATTCTTGAGGCCTCATCATATGAGACCTTCCATGACTCGTGGATCGAACCACAACTCGTAGAGAGGTCTCGTATTAGTTGCTAGTGTCAAACCTGAGTCAGGACTTACGTCTACGACTCGTAGAGCATTTTACGAGTCATGACTGGGTCTCGTGGATGCAAGTCCAGTGAGCCAAAAATTAACCATACACTTTCTTACGAAACCCTTTACGAGTCATAGAGCAGTCTACAACTCGTAAGAAGGGTTTTGTAAACCCAATTCTTCCAAGTCCAGTTCTATAATTGTTCTTGTGTTTTGGAGTGAAATTCATAGAACTAACCCATTTAGTGATTATGTGTCTTGCAGGTACCATGGCACCTAAATCTAAAAAAAGAGGTGATTCGAGCTATGAATGCTCGCCTGCGAGACGAGGCTACAAATTCGGAGCATGCCCCCGAGGCTAGTGGCTCTGTAGAGGAGCTTGGCATCCAGTCACACTCCAATGTAGAGCCACGACAGACTTGGGTATCTTCTAGGCATGCAACATCATGGGCTATTATGGTCCGCCCTCCCCAGTCTGATGAGGGAGGTGACTAGGATAGTAGTAGCATTCAGATGACCTGCTCCGAGGGGGGTCCAGATATGGTTTTGAGGAGGGTTTAGACTCCTCACCATCCTCCAGCCCTCTCACACCTGAGTTATCACCATACATAACAAACAGCTGGTGGTGCATCAAGGGCATGCATACCATATTCACAGAGGATATGTAGAGAAACGAGTATGGTTGTCCCACTCGTTCTATACTAGAGGAGTCTCAGGTCATCACCAGAGGACTCAATAGTGTCACAGGGCTGGAGGAAACGATTGTACAACATAGACTCTAGTGGTTGGCACAACCGGCTAGGAGGTACTCACCGGTATTGGTGAGGGAGTTCTACGCCTCCTACGCCGCCACGATATACAACACTCTTCCCAAGAGGAAGAAGCCCCTCAACTAGCCCAGTCTTGAGGAGGTCAGAGTGCGGGGTCGGGTGGTCGACCTATCAGAGGAGACCATCCGACGTATGTTATTTGGAGCCGAGTTTGCGACCCTCAGTTCTACAATTGCGTTCGACCATAAAGTGGGGCAAGAACGTGACTTGAGAGTTAGGAGGGACCTAGAGTGCCGAGCCCATTTGATGAGGTGGGTCGCTACCCACATTACTATTGCAGGACCTAAACCTGTTTGGATAGCCACATCTTCAGAGCCTATCATCAAGGCTTCTCTTAGATTCCTGCGAAATTTTGTGGGCAGTAGTGCGCTCGAGGATTCGACCTACATTTGCAGATAATACTTTAACGTCGGAGAGAGCCATTTTGGTGGCCAGTATCTTGGCTGGATATTCTATCAACTGGGCTGCATTGATCATCGAGCAGATACATGAGGCGACCCTGAAGAGGTCCACGACAATCCCCTTCCCATGCTTGATACACTATCTATGTCTGATGGTGGGGGTTCGTATCCTGCACCACGTGGACATATTATTAGAGGTGCAGCACACACTAGATGCCAGCCTGATTAAGGCTGAAGAGAACCCAGTTGCTCTGCGTAGGACACTGAGGCCATAAATTGTACTTCCAAACTTGCCTGCCTCCGTGCCTACGACTGATCCCTCTAGTTCGGACTTTGTACAAACTACAGAGGGGACCCTACGGACTGAGACTGCTGAGGGGAGGGGGCCTACTATTTCTACTGTTGGCATCTAATTTATTTTGGCAGCATCATTTTAGGCACTGGCAAAGAGATTGACACATACTGAGTCATAGTTGGCTTAGCTACTATAGCAGTTGAGGCCTCGGGTCCACCAAGTTATTTCAAATGTGGAGAGCCGCATGCAGGCGTTCACCACCACCACCATCAAAGAGGGACTTGTACTGGTGGATGCCCGCATCGATGCATTCGAGGAACGGATCCAGACGAGCCTCCGCACAATGACCCCTATTCATTTGTCGACTATGCAGATGGAGGTTCAACAACTATGGGTCTACATTGCTGCAACATTGGTTATTCTATTAGGATTAACATCTACCATGCTAACTGCAACACCTATTATAGACTTGCTCACTCCAAAGGATCCCACACAGACTTTTCTTGAGAAGCAGCCCTGCATAGAAGATGCAAATATGGAGCACCTTCATGGTGAGCGGACAGAGGAGGAGGAGCTGAGGATCGCCCTGGTTAGATTCTGAGAGTAGGAGGAGGCCAGACAACAGCGTGCATGCCAGCTGCTTAGAGGCACGAGTTCCTCCCGAGTTGCTCCTACTGTTAAGAAGTCCACTAGGTCTGTGGAGGGTGGACAAAGCAAGACAGAGAGATGCACTTAGGCACCCAAGTATGTTTTTCTTTACCCCAGTTCCTTATATTTCATTCTCATGCATTGAGGACAATGCACAATCTTTTTTATGGGGTGTGGGTGGGTATACGGCCTTAGTGAAGTCTGAGTAACTCTGGCCTATAACTACCCTAATTTTTTATTCCAAAGGGTTTTCTTGCCTGTGTTCTTTCCCTGCAGATTTTATTTTATGTTGAACCGATATGTTTAGGATGTTTTGGGTAGCATGTATAGTACATAGTATTGATATCCATGGCATAGTAAATTTTGTGTAAAAATGGTACCCACAAATTTTTTGTTTTGTTAGTTTGAAGTAACCATGCATGATTAGGCTATTTGATAGTGTTTGTTCTGATAAGTATGTGACTGTGATAAAAAGCATGATCTGATAAGTTGTGTTAACATGTAAAGTAGTGCCATGAGTGAGTGAGCATAATTGCATGATTCTTTACTGTGCTCTAATTCAGAACTTGCCCTGTTACTCAGGATTTAGACTTTAGATTAGTTGGTTAGGAAAGGATCTTAGGCCATTGTTCTAATTTAGCCCACTTAGCTTAAATATAACCAAACAAAGATGTTGATTATCCCTTGATCCCTATTTTTAAGCCTAACATTGACCCTATTCTATGTAAACACCTAATAAGCTTGGACTTTAATAAATGATAAATCCCAAATTTGGCCCTGGTCTTTCCTTGAACACTGTGAACCTCAACTCAGGCCAAAAGCCTAAATTGAGGGTGGCTACCCACAAGTGGCCCTGGTTCGAAGGTTAGATATTGTGCACCTTAACTTAGCCCAAAAATCTAAGTTGAGGATGACTGGTATAAGGAGAAGTCATAAAAGAGGGGAAATGCTTAGTGATATAGAGAAGGGAAGAAACAAAATGAAAAGGGTGCAAGAAAAATGATTAATTTTCCAAAGTTCAAAATAGTGTACATGAATAAGGGAAAAGTGCTAAAAAGAAGAAAAATGCACCCTCAAATAGTTGAAAAATAGGAAAAGGGGAGAAGAAAAGAAAAGTGATAGGTTTGTAGGGAGAAAGTGGCAAATAATGCAGTATCAAAGAGGGTCGTAGTCACTATGTATCCATATAATCACTCCAAAGCCCCCTGAGCCTACATTACAAGCTTAAAAAGTCCTAATGTGATCCTAGTCCGACTAGTCAAATGGTCATAAGTCTAGAGTATAGGGGCAAACATATAGTATTAAGCATAATAGTTGAATATCTTTTGCGAGAGTGAGTGTTTTGATATAGTCCCAATGAGCTTGAACTGAAAATAACATCCAGAGTGTGTGATGGGACTTCTTTCGATGAGGGCACTTGCATTGCATTGTGACACTTAACTAATTTAGTGATATGTTGCTTATTTGTGGTTGCATGGCTTGTCATAGTTGCACTGTTAAAATTTAATAGTCTGCATTGATTTACTGGATAGATAACTGATTTGTCTTTGGAGGAGACTTGGGTATCTATTTGAGATTTTGATGTATTCTGTGCCATTAGGTTAATTTTGGTGTCTCTGTGATGCTTAAGTAGATTGAGTCTGTCACTTGAGGACAAGTAATAATTTTAAGTTGAGGGTGTTGATGTGCTGCCAAAATACGACACTTTTAATGGTTAAAACTTGAGATTTTGTGCGTTCTCAAAGCGATGTTAATAGATTTGATGTTTGTTTTGTTTGGTTTTGTAGAATTTCAGTGTTGGCATGGTTTTGAGCTTGAAGTACAATTTCTACAGAAAATTGGTAGTTTACCAGACCCTCTAAAGGTCGTGGGTCATTCCACGAGTTGTAGAGGGGGTTTCGTTTATTATTCTAGTGAGGGGTTGAAAAGGTAGTCCCACTCTATGAGATCCGAGAATGAATCGTAGACCAACATACGAGTCGTAGAGTGAGGTCATGAACTGAAGAAGCAGAAAGTGAAGAGTTGTTAAAGGTGGCTCAGACAAAACCCTTCACGGGTTATGGAATACTTCACGACTCATGAAGGAGGTTTAATGCAGAGTTCCCGTAGCTTCAACCATATTCCATGAGATCCCGACTCATGAGTCGTGAACTATCTTACTAGCCGTAAAAGGTGCTCGTGACTAACGCCGACACAGTTATCCTATTTCATTTTGGCTTTGTATTTTAAGTACTATAAATAGGTTTTTTTTAGGTTCTTATCAGATATAGATCACTAGAGAACATCTTAGAACATTGCTTACATCCTTGTGAAATTTTTTTATTGATTCAGTTAATTCAAGTTTACAATTTCATTGAAATTCTAGATTTTGTTCATCAATTCCTGTTACGTAAGTTATTTAATTATGTATTCCTCTTACATGATTTCTGATCAAACCTCAAGTATGCGTGGCTAAATTCACAACTAGGTTTGTGGGAATCATGACGAAATAACTAAGATAAAATCGAATTACTTGCAATTTCTTGGATGGTGTTTAGGATGTATTAATTAACTTCTTTAATTTAACTGATTTTTAAATTTTTAACGGAAGGCCTACGTTAGAACTCGCCTAGTATCACCTGCCAGATCCAAGAGGTGATGAATAGGAAAAAAAGTAATTGATAGAGGTTGATATACTTTTTCTCAACTAATCAGGCTACTAGGGGTAGTAGTTTTGGCCTGGGATAAAAAATAAGGGTTAATAACGTCACATCACATAGAATGATCCAGTAATGTGATAAAATTCACCTAGATACCCGATCAAGGATTTAGGAAAGCTTAACCTACTGTCCTGCACCTACACACCAGAAAAGAGTCGCAAGTATCCAAGAACACTTAGTTAGGGAGTCATGGGGAACACGTCACCCTAGTTTGTTTCTCTACTGATTACAAACAATTTGATGTTATAGTTTAGAACTTATTTTAATCGCAAATCCCCCCTTCATTTTATTCATTTTTATTTTTTCTATTTCTGGGAGATATTAGAGTACATCAAGTCAATTTATAGAAGTGTGATAATCCGGGGTCTACCATATTCCTCATGGGAATGATCCTAGTCCATGTTAGGTTAAATACTTGAGTATGACCGCTTCTAAATTTCCTAGTAGGGGTGTGTGCTAAGCGTAAGTGCAAAGTGCGACACAACAAGCCTCTTGATATGACTTTGGGAGAGAAAGGCCTAATAGAATTCATGCTCTCAGAAGAAAACAATATAGAGAAAGCTTGACAACCTCGCTGCGCGAGGCTAAAGTGATAAGGAAATAAAAGTATGTTTTGCTCATCCATTTTTATGGGCACTCTTAGTTGTTTTCTCATAAAATAAAAGTCACCCCTGATGAATTATTGATCAGAAAGTATTCAAGCAGTAATGGAATGTAAGGAAGATGAAGAAAGAAAGAATAGGAAGATGAGAGGAAAGAACAAAGAACTGAGTCCAATTTTTATTTCATTTAGTATCATCTCTTGTTATGTGAGATAGATTAGTCTTATATTTACACTTACCTAACTACCTGGCTTCTTAACTAATTGCATAATGATACGCCCAAATTTACACCTCAACTTAGATGCAAAGCGGTCGTTGACCAAATATAGAACCCAACTAGAGTTGGGG
>JBCEWC010018260.1:0-12057 GCA_038996855.1 Solanum aculeatissimum
TTAGAAAAGATTATTTTTATTTTTAGTCCTTCGTAATCTTCATATATTTTTTCGTTTATTGCGAATTCTTCTTTATTCATTTTTTATCCGAAAATATTATTTTTACTTTCTATTCTTCTATAGTGTTTTATTGGGGTTGTTCTATGCTTAATTTCTGTTTTTAATACTTATCATTGCTCAAACCAGAACAAGAACCAACCACAAAAGCTATCAAAAAAGGGCCTAACCGAACACTATCACCAAGAAACCCGATTAATGGGTCGGGCCGAGTCTGGACGGCTCGAAATGCGATGCGCGGGCCTACTTGAGTCCGAACCGATCTAAACCCTATTAATGGCCCGACCCGAGCCTGAGCCGATCGCATCTCGATTCGCGGTCCAAACCGAACACGATCACCTGGAAACCCGATGCGTCGGCCCACCTGAGCCGATCTTAACCCTATTAATGAGCCGACCCGAGCCCGAGACGGTCAAATCTCGATTCGCGGGTCGAACTAAACACGATCACCTAGAAACCCGATTAATGGGCCGGGCTGAGTCTGGATGGCTCGAAACCCAATGCGTAGGCCTACCCGAGTCTGAACCGGTCTTAACCCTATTAGTGGGCTGGCTCGAGCTCGAGTCGATCAAATCTCGATTCGCGGGACGAACCAAACACGATCACCTAGAAACCCAATTAATGGGTCGGGCCGAGTCTGGAAGGCTCGAAACCTTATAAGCGGGCCTACCCGAGTCTGAATCGGTCTAAACCCTATTTATGGTCCGGGCCGGTCGAATCTCAATTCGCGGGCCAAATCGAACACAATCACCTAGAAACCCGATTAATGGGCCGGGCCGAGTATGGACGGCTCGAAATCTGATGCGGGGGCCTAATCGAGTTTGAACCGTTCTTAACCCTATTAATAGGTCGGCCCGAGCCCGAGCTAGTCGAATCTCGATTCGCGGGCTAAGTCGAACACGATTATCTGAAAACTTGATTAATGGGTTGGGCCGAGTCCTAACGGCTTGAAACCCAATGCACGGGCCTACCCGAGTATGAATCGATCTTAACCCTATTGATGGGTTGGCCCAAGCCCAAGACGGTCAAATCTCGATTCGCAGGTCGAACCCTATTAAAGGGTTGGCCCGAGTATGAATAGGTCTTAACCCTATTAAAGGGTTGGCCCGAGTCCGAGACGGTGGAATCTTGATTCGCGGGCCGAACTGAACACGATTACCTAGAAACCCGATTAATGGGTTGGGCTGAGTCTGAACGGCTCAAAACCTGTGCGCGGGCCCACCTGAGTCTTAACCGGTCTTAACCCTATTAATGGGTCAGCCCGAGTCCGAGATGATCGAATCTCGATTCGCAAGCCAAATCGAATACGATCACCTGTAAACCCGATTAATGGGTCGGGCCAAGTCAGGACAGCTTGAAACCCGATGCGCGGGCCTACCCGAGTATGAACAAGTCTTAACTCTGTTAATGGGTCGGCCCGAGCCCGAGATGACCGAATCTCAATTCGCGGGCTGAACCGAACACGATCACCTGGAAACACGATTAATGGACCAGGCCGAGTCCGGATGGCTCGAAACCCGATGCGCGGGCCTACCTGAGTTTGAACCGGTCTTAACCCTATTAATGGGTCGGCCCAAGCCCGAGACGGTCAAATCTCGATTCACGGGCCGAACCAAATACGATCACTAGGAAACCCGATTAATGGGCCGAGCAGAGTCTGGATGGCTCCAAACCCGATGCGCAGGCCTACCCAAGTCTGAACCGGTATTAACCTTATTAGTGGGTCGGCCCGCACCGGAGCTGGTAAAATCTCGATTCACGAGACGAACCGAACACGAACACCTAGAAACCTTATTAATGGGTCGGGCGGAGTCTAGAAGGCTCAAAACCCGATGCGCGGGCCTACCCGAGTCCAAACCGATCTAAACCCTATTAATGGTCCGGCCCGAGCCCGAGCCGGTTGAATCTCGATTCATGGTCCGAACCAAACACGATCACCTGAAACCTGATTAATGGGTCGGGCTGAGTCCGGACGACTCAAAATCTGATGCGCAAGCCTACTCGTGTCCGAACCATTCTTAACCCTATTAATAGGCTGGCTCGAGCTCGAGCGGGTCGAATCTCGATTCACGGGCCAAAACAAACACAATCACCTAGAAACCCGATTTATGGGCGGGGCCGAGTCTGGACGGCTCGAAACCCGATTAATGGGCCGGGCTGAGTCTGGACGGCTCAAAACCTGATGCGCGGGCCTACCTGAGATCGAACCGGTCAAAACCCTATTAATGGTCCGGCCCCAGCCCGAGCCCGAGCTGGTCTTATCTCGATTAACGGGCCGAACTGAACACGATCACTTGGAAACCCGATTAATGGGCCTGGCCGAGTCCGAATGGCTCGAAACCCAATGCGCGGGCCTACCCGAGTCCGAACCGATCTTAACCCTATTATTGGGCCAGCCCGAGCTCGGGATGGTCGAATCTCGATTCGCGGGCATAACCGAACACGATTACCTGGAAACCCGATTAATGGGCCAGGCCGAGTCAGGACTACTCGAAACCCGATGCGCGGGGCCTACCCAAGCCCGAACTAATCTTAACCCTATTAATGGGCCGACGAAAGCCCGAGCCGGTCGAATATCGATTCGCGGGCCGAATCGAACACGATCACCTGGAAACTCGATTAATAGGTCGGGCCGATACGGATGGCTTTAAACCCGATGCGCAGGACTACCCGAGTCTGAATCGATCTTAACCCTATTAATGGGCCGGCCCGAGCCAGAGCCGGTCGAATCTCAATTTGTGGGCCAAACAGAACAAGATCACCTGGAAACCCAATAAATAGGCCGGGCCGAGTCCGGATGGCTCGAAACCCGATGCGTGGGCCAACCTGAGTCTGAATCGATTTTAACCCTATTAATGGGCCAGCTTGAGTTCAAGTCGGTCGAATATCGATTCGCAGGCCGAACTGAACATGATCACCTCGAAACCCGATTAATGGGTTGGGCCGAGTCCAGACGGCTCGAAACTTGATGCGTGGGCCTACCCTAGTCCAAATTTGTCTAAACCCTATTAATGGGCCGGCCCGAGCCCGAGATAATCAAATCTTGATTCGCGGACCGAACCGAACACGATCACCTGGAAACCAGATTAATGGTCCAGCCCAAGTTTGGACTGCTCAAAATTCGATGTGCGGGCCTACCCAAGTCTGAATCGATCTTAACCCTATTAATGAGTCGACCCGAGCCCGAGTCGGTGAAATCTCGATTCACGGGCTGAACCAAACACGATCACCTGGAATTTTGATTAATAGGTCGAGCCGAGTCCGGATGGCTCGAAACCCGATGCGCGGGCCTACCCGAGTCTTAACCGATCTTAACCCTATTAATGGGCCGACCCGAGCCTGAGCTGGTCGAATCTCGATTCGCGGTCCGATCCAAACACGATCACTTGGAAACCCAATTTATAGGCCGGGGCGAGTCCGGATGGCTCGAAACCCAATTTATGGGCCTACTCGAGTCTGAATAGGTCTTCACACTATTAATGAGCTAGCCCGAGCCTGAGCCGGGCAAATCTCGATTCGCGGGCCAAACCAAAAACGATCACCTGGAATCCAAATTAATGGGTTGAGCCGAGTTCGTACGGCTCGAAACCCGATGCGCGGGCCTACCCGAGTCCAAATCGGTCTTAACCCTATTAATTGGCTGGCCTAAGCCCGAGACGGTAGAATCTCGATTTGCGGGCCAAAACAAACACGATCACCTTGAAACTCGATTAATAGGCCGGGCCGAGTCCAGATGGCTTGAAATCTGATGCGCGGGCCTACCCAAGTCTGAACCGTTCTTAACCCTATTAATGGGTCAGCCCGAGCCCAAGCCTGAGCAGGTTGAATCTCGATTCGTGGGCTGAACCGAACACGATCACTTGGAAATCCGGTTAATGGGTCAGGCCTAGTCCGGACAGCTCGAAACCCGATGCGCGGGCCAACCCGAGTCCGAACTGGTTTTAACTCTATTAATGGGCCGACCCGAGTTCGAGTCAGTCGAATCTCGATTCGTGAGCCGAACTGAACACGATCACCTCGAAACCCGATTAATGGGTCGAGCAAAGTCCGGATGGCTTGAAACCCGATGCGCGAGCCTACCCGAGTCCGAACCGATCTAAACCCTATTAATGGGCCCGCCCGAGCCCGAGATGATCAAATCTCGATTCGCGATCCTAATTGAACATGATCACCTGGAAACCTGATTTATGGGCAGGGTCGAGTCCAAACGTCTCAAAACTCGATGTGTGGGCCTACTCGAGTCTGAACCAGTCTTAACCCTATTAATAGGCCCGACCAAGCCCGAGACGGTCGAATCTCAATTCGCGGACTGAATCGAACACGATCACTTGGAAACCTGATTAATGGGCCGGGACGAGTACGGATGGCTCAAAATCTGATGCGCGGGTCTACCCGAGTCCGAACCGGTCTTAACCATATTAATGGGCCGGCCTGAGCCCAAGACGGTCAAATCTCGATTCACGGGCCGAACTGAACACGATCACCTGGAAACCCAATTAATGGGTCGGGTCGAGTCTGGATGGCTCAAAATCCGATGCGTGGGCCTACCCGAGTCCGAACAGTTCTTAATCCTATTAGTAGGCCAGCCCGATACTAAGCCGGTCGAGTCTCGATTCGCAGGCCGATGCGTGGGCCTACCTGACTCTAAACCGGTCTAAACCCTATTAATGGGGCTGCCCAAGGCTGAGCCTGAGCTGGTCGAATCTCGATTCATGGGACGAACCGATCACGATCACCTAGAAACCCGATAAATGGGTCGGGCCGAGTCCGGATAGTTCGAAACTCGAAGCGTGAGCCGACCCGAGTCCGAACCAGTTTTAACCCTATTAATGGGTCGGCCCAAGTTCGAGTCCGTCGAATCTCGATTCGTGGGCCGAACTGAACACGATCACCTGGAAACCTGATTAATTGGCCTGGCCGAGTCCGGTTGGCTCGAAACTCGATGTGCGGGCCTACCCGAGTCCAAACCGGTCTTAACCCTATTAATGGGTCAGCCCGAGCCCGAGACGGTCATATCTCGATTAGCAGGCCAAAAAGAACATGGTCACCTAGAAACCTAATTAATGGGTTGAGCCAAGTTCGGACGGCTCAAAACACTATGCGCGGGCCTACCCAAGTAACAACCGGTCTTATCCCTATTAATGGGCCAGCCCGAGCCCGAGCCGGTCGAATCTCGATTCATGGGTCGAACTGAACATGATCTCCTAGAAACCTGATTAATGGGCCGGGCCGAGTCCGGATGGCTCAAAACCCGATGCGCGGGCCTACCCGATTTCGAACCAATCTAACGTTCTGGCCTGACCTCGAGCTAGTCAAAAATTAATTCACTGGCCGAACCGAACACGATCACCTGGAAACCTGATTAATGGGTCAGGCCGAGTCCGGACGACTCAAAATCTCATGCGCGGGCCTCCCCGAGTCCGAACAGTTCTTAACCCTATTAATGGGCCGGCCCGACCCCGAGCCGATCGAATCTCGATTCACGGGCCGATCCAAACACGATCACCTCGAAACCCAATTTATGGGCTGGGACGAGTACAGATGGCTCGAAACTCAATGCGCGGGTTTACTCGAGTCTGAATCGGTCTAAACCCTATTTAAAGGTCGGCCCAAGGCTGAGCCTGAACCGGGCGAATCTTGATTCGTGGGTCGAACCGAACACGATCACCTAGAAACTCGATAAATGGGCTGGGCCGAGTCTGGAAGGCTTGAAACTCGAAGCGCGGGCCGACCTGAGTCCAAATCGGTTTGAACTCTATTAAAGGGTCGACCCGAGTTTGAGACAGTCGAATTCCGATTCGCGGGCCAAATAAAACATGATCACCTGGAAATTCGATTAATGGGCCAGGCCGAGTCTGGACGGTTGGAAACCAGATGCGCGGGCCTACCCGAGTCAGAACTGGTCTTAACCCTATTAATGGGCCGGCCCGAGCCCGAGACGGTCAAATCTTGATTCACAAGCTGAACCGAACATGATCACCTGGAAACCCGATTAATGGGCTAGGCCAAGTTCGGACGGCTCAAAACCCGATGCGCGGGCCTACCCGGGTAAGAACCGGTCTTAACTCTATTAATGAGCAGGCCCGAGCCCGAGACGATCACCTGGAAACCCGACTAATGGGCCGGGCCGAGTCCGGATAGCTCGAAACCCGATGCGCGGGACTACCCGAGTCCGAATCGGTCTTAACCTTATTAATTGGCCGGCCCGAGCCCGAGATGGTCAAATCTTGATTCGCGGGCCGAACCGAACACGATCACCTAGAAACCCAATTAATGAGCCAGGCCGAGTTCAGATGGCTCAAAATACGATGCAAGGGCCTACCCGAGTTTGAATCGGTCTTAACCCTATTAATGGGTCGGCACGACTCCGAGCAGGTTGAATCTCGATTCGCGGGCCGAACCGAACACGATTCACCTGGAAACCCAATTAATGAGCCAGGCCGAGCTCGGATGACTCAAAACACTATGCACGGGCCTACCCGAGTCTGAATCGATCTTAACCCTATTAACGGGTCAGCCCGAGCTTGAACCGGTCGAATCTCAATTTGCGGGCAGAACCGAACACGATCACCTGGAAACTCGATTAATAGGCCAGGCCGAGTCCAGATGGCTCGAAACTCGATGCGCGTGCATACCCGAGTCTGAACCGGTCTTAACCCTATAAATGGGCTTGCCATAGCCCAAGACGGTCATATCTCGATTCGTGGGCCAAACCAAACACGATCACCTGGAAACCTGATTAATGGGTCGGGCTGAGTTCGGATGGCTCGAAACCCGATGCGCAGGCCAAACCGAGTTTAAACTAGTCCCAATCCTATTAGTGGGTCGGCCCTAGCCCGAGCCGATCGAATCTCAAATCACGGGCCGAACACGATCACCTTGAAACTCGATTAATGGGCCGGGCCGAGTCTGAATGTTTTGAAACTCGATACGCGGGGCTACCCAAGTCCGAATCGGTCTTAACCCTATTAATGGGTCGGCTCGAGCCTGAGCAGGTTGAATTTGTATTCGCGGGTCGAACCAAACACGATCACTTGGAAACCTGATTAATGGGCCGGGCCAAGTTCGAACGGCTCGAAACCCAATGTGCGGGCCTACCCGAGTCCAAACCGGTGTTAACCATATTAATGGGTCGGCATGAGCCCGAGATATTCAAATCTCGATTCGCGGGCTGAACCGAACACGATCGCCTAGAAACCCGATTAACGGGCTGGGCCGAGTCTGAATAGCTCGAAACCTGATGCGTAGGCCTTCCCGAGTTCGAACCTGTCTTAACCCTATTAATGGTTCGGCCCGAGCCCAAGCCAGTCGAATCTCGATTCGCAGGCTGAACCGAACACAATCACCTGGAAACCCGTTTAATGGGTCAGGCCAAGTCCGGACGGCTCGAAATCCAATGCGCGGGCCTACCCGAGTTCGAACCGTTCTTAACCCTATTAATGGGCCAGCCCGACCTCGAGCCAGTCAAATCTCGATTAGCGGGACAATCCGAACATGATCACCTGGAAAGCCGATTAAAGTGCCAGGCCGAGTCCGGATGTCTCGAAACTCGATGCGCGGGCCTACCCGAGTCCGAACCGGTCTTCACCCTATTAATGGGCCGGCCCGAGCCCGAGCTGGTCAAATCTTGATTTGCGGGCCGAACCAGACATGATCACCTGGAAACCCGATTAATGGGTCGGGCCGAATCTGGATGGCTCGAAACCCGATGCGCAGGCCTAACCGAGTCTGAACCGATCATAACCTTATTAGTGGGCCGGCTTGAGCCCGATCCGATCGAATCTTGATTTGCAGGCCGAACCGAACACGATCACCTAAAAACTTAATTAATGGGCCGGGCCGAGTCTGGATGGCTCGAAACTCGTTGCGCGGGCCTACCTGAGTCCTAACTGACCCGAGCCTGAGCCGGTCGAATCTCAATTCGCGGGCCGATATGAATACGATCATCTGGAAACCCGATTAATGGGTCGGGCTGAGTCCAGACGGCTCGAAACCCGATGCGCGAGCCTACCTGAGTCTGAACCAATCTTAACCTTATTAATAGGCCGGCCCGAGCCCGAGCCCGAGCTTGAGCCGGTCGAATCTCGATTCAGGGGCCAAACCGAACACGATCACCTAGAAACCTGATAAATGGGCCGGTCCGAGTCAGGACGGTACCAAACTAGAAGCGCGGGCCGACCCGAGTCCGAACCAGTTTTAACCCTAGTAATGGGTCGGCCCGAGTTCAAATCCGTCGAATCTCGATTCGTGGGTTGAACTGAACACGATCACCTGGAAACCCGATTAATTAGCCTGGCCGTATCCGAATGGCTCGAAACTCGATGTGCGGGCCTACCCGAGTCCGAACCGGTCTTAACCTTATTAATGGGCCGGCTCAAGTTCGAGTCCGTCGAATCTCGATTCGTGGGCCGAACTGAACACGATCACCTGAAAACCCAATTATTAGCCTGACCGAGTCCGGATGGCTCGAAACTTGATGAGCGAGCCTACCTGAGTTAGAACCGATCTTAACCCTATTAATGGGTCAGTCCGAACCCGAGACGGTCATATCTCGATTCACGGGCCAAACAGAACACGATCACCTAGAAACCCGACTAATAGGCCGGGCCAAGTTCGGACGGCTTAAAACACGATGCGCGGGCCTACCCGAGTAAGAATCGGTCTTAATCCTATTAATGGGCCAGCCCGAGCCCGAGCCGGTCGAATCTCGATTCGCAGGACGAACAGAACATGATCACGTAGAAACCTAATTCATGGGCCGGGCTGAGTCCGGATGGCTCGAAACCCGATGCGCGGGCCTACCCGATTTTGAACCAGTCTTAACCCTGTTAATGGTCCGGCCAGAGCCCGAGTCGATCAAAAATTGATTCACGGGCCGAACCAAACACGATCACCTAGAAACCTGATTAATGGGTCAGGCCTAGTCCGGACGGCTCAAAATTCGATGCGCGGGCCTCCATGAGTCCGAACAGTTCTTAACCCTATTAATGGGCCGACCCGACCCCAAGCTGTTCAAATCTCGATTCGCGGGCCGATCCGAACACGATCACCTTGAAACCCGATTAATGAGTTGGGCCGAGTCCGGATAGCTCTAAACCCGATGTGCGGGCCTACCCGAGTCTGAACCAGTCTAAACCCTATTAATGGGCCTACCCGATCGTATCTCTATTCGTGGGCCGAACCGAACACAATCACCTAGAAACCCGATAAATGGGCTGGGCTGAGTTCGGACGACTCGAAACCTGAAGCGCAGGCCGACGCAAGTCCGAACCGATTTTAACCCTATTAATGGGCCCGCCCGAGTTCGAGTCCGTCGAATCTTGATTCGTGGGCAAAACTGAACACAATCACCTGGAAACCTGATTAATGGGTCGGCCCGAGTCCGGATGGCTCGAAACCCGATGCGCGGGCTTACCCGGGTCCGAACCGATCTTAACCCTATTAATGGGCTAGCTTGAGCCCGAGATGGTCAAATCTCGATTTGCGGGACGAATCGAACATGATTAACTGGAAACTCGATTAATGGGCTGGGCCAAGTTCGGATGGCTAAAAACCCGATGCGCGAGCCTACCCGAGTAAGAACCGGTCTTAACCCTATTTATGGGCCGGCCCGAGCCTGAGACGATTGAATCTCGATTCACGGATCGAATCGAGCCCGATCACCTGGAAACCCGACGCGCGAGCCTACTCGAGTCCGGACAGCTCGAAACCCGATGCGCGGGCCTACCCGAGTCCGAACCGGTCTTAACCCTATTAATAGGCCGGCCCGAGCCCGAGACGGTCGAATCTTGATTCGCGGACCAAACCGAACACGATCTCCTGGAAACCCGATTAATGGGTCGGGCCGAGTTCGGACGTCTTAAAACCCGATGCGCGGGCCTACTCGAGTCCGAACCGATCTTAACCTTATTATTGGGCCGCCCCGAGTTCGAACAGGTCGAATCTTGATTCGCGGGCCGAACCGAACATGATCACTTGGAAATTCGATTAATGAGCCAGGCCGAGTCCGAACGACTCAAAACACTATGCACGGGCCTACTCGAGTCTGAATCGGTCTTAACCCTATTAATGGGTCTGCCCGAACCGGTTGAATCTCGATTTTTGAGCTGAATCGAACACGATCACCTAGAAACCCGATTAATGGGCTGGGCCGAGTCTAGATGGCTCGAAACTCGATGCGCGTGCGTACCCAAGTCTGAACCGGTCTTAACCCTATTAATGGGCCGGCCATAGCCCGAGTTGGTCATATCTCAATTCGCAAGCCAAACCAAACACGATCACCTGGAAACCTGATTAATGGGTCGGGCCGAGTTCGGATGGCTCGAAACCCGATGCATAGGCCTAACCGAGTTTCAACTAGTCTCAACCCTATTGTCGAGTCCAGACATTTCGAAATATGATACGCGCGCCTACCTGTGTCCGAACCGATCTTAACCATATTAATGGGTCGGCCCGAGCCCGAGCAGGTCGAATCTTGATTCGCGGGTCGAACCAAACACGATCACCTGGAAACCCGATTAATGAGTCGGGTAAGTTCGGACGGCTAGAAACCCGATGCATGGGCCTACCCGAGTCCAAACCGGTCTTAACCATATTAATGGGCCAGCCTGAGCCCAAGCTTGTCGAATCTCGATTCACGGGCCAAACCGAACACGATCACCTGGAAACTCGTTTAATGGGTTGGACAGAGTCTGGACGGCTCGAAATCCGATGCGCGGGTCTACCCGAGTCTGAACCGTTCTTAACCATATTAATGGGCCGGCCCGACCTTGAGCCGGTCGAATCTCGATTCGCAGGCCGATCCGAACATGATCACTTGGAAAGCCGATTAAAGTGCCGGGCTAAGTCCAGACGTCTCAAAACTCGATGCGCGGGCCTACCCGAGTCCGAACCGATCTTAACCCTTTTAGTGGGCCGGCCTAAGCCCGAGTTGGTCGAATCTTGATTCGCGGGATGAACCAAACATCAGCACCTAGAAACCCGATTAATGGGCCGGGCCAAATCCAGACGGCTCGAAACCCGACGCGTGGGCCTACCTGACTCTGAATCGGTCTTAACCCTATTAATGGGTCGGCTTGATTCTGAGTAGGTCGAATCTCGATTCGCGGGCCAAGTAGGTCGAATCTCAAAACTCGATGCGTTGGCCTACCCGAATCCGAACCGGTCTTAACCTTATTAATTGGCCGACCCAAGCCCGAGACGATCGAATCTCGATTCTCGGGGCGAACCGAATACGATTACCTCGAAACCTGATTAATGGGCTAGGCCGAATCCAAATGCCTTGAAACCCAATGCGCGGGCCTACACAAGTCTGAACTGGTCTTAACCCTATTAATGGGCCGACCTGAGTCTGAGACGGTCGAATCTCGATTCGTGGGCCGAACCGAACACGATCACTTGGAAACCTGATTAATGGGCCAGGCCGAGTCCGGATGGCTTAAAACCTGATGCGTAGGCCTACCCGAGTCCGAACCGGTCTTAACCCTGTTAATGGGTCAGCCCGAGCCCGAGATGGTTAAATCTCAATTTGTGGGCTGAACCAAACACGATCACCTAGAAATCCGGTTAATGGGTCGGGCCGAGTCTTGATGGCTCGAAACCGGATGCGCAGGCCTACCCTCGTCTGAACCGGTCTTAACCCTATTAGTAGGCCGGCCCGACCCCAAGCTGATCGAATCTCGATTCGCTGGATGAACTGAACATGATCACCTAGAAACCCGATTAATGGGTCGGGCGAGTCCAGCCGGCTCGAAACCCGATGCGCGGGCCTACCGGAGTTTGAATCGGTCTTAACCCTATTAATGGGTCGGCCAGAGCCCGAGTCTGTTGATTCTCGATTCGCGGGCTGAACCGAACAAGATCACCTGGAAACCTGATTAATGGGCCAGGCCGAGTTCGGACGGCTCGAAATCTGATGCGCGGGCCTACCCGAGTCTGAATCGTTCTTAACCCTATTAATGGGCAGACCCGAGCTCGAGCCGATCAAATCTCAATTCGTGG
>JBCEWC010018261.1:0-12056 GCA_038996855.1 Solanum aculeatissimum
GTAATAATTTAGTGGCTTATGCACGTGACAACCAGATTTTGGGGATTATTAATTAAGTTGACTTATTATCCATAGTTAAACCTTTATCTTTTATTATTTCTTCCGTATATTATTATTGGAATTGAGTTTTGGCTGACTTGTTTTGGTGGGAATAAGACGAGTGCCATCACGCCCATTTTTGGGTCGTGACATGAGTTCTCATAACATACATGATTGACAGTTTTGGTTGTTGATTGTGGAGAGATTGGATTGAGCCTGATTGGAGTAAGACTAAAGAGTTGACTGACTCCTTTTTCTCCAGATTAGCTCTCTCCTTCTGACTTCTTCAGCTCTTTTTGTCGAAGGAAGTTCAACATCCACTATACATATACTTAAAAAATAATATTAACTAAATACTCTAAACCTCCAATTCTGAGATTAGAAATTATAATTTTGTCCATCAATATTTTTTTAATGTGGAGATGTAACCACACATTAATACCAAATTAAATGGAAATAATGTGTGAGCATATGACAAATTAAAAAGTCACATCAATGATTCATGATGCCTAAGACAAAAGAAATTATGCTCAAGGTAAATTATACCTAAGCTATTATTTATGTCCAAAATATAAGTGTACTGACATAAGTTATGCATGCATTAAAAAAAAAATTAAATTCAAGGCACAAGTTATGTTCGAAGATAGAAGTTTAGTGACTCAAGTTATGCTACAGAACATAATTTCAGTAAAACAAATTATGCCATTGGACATAAATATAATGACATAAATTATGCGTCAAGGCGTAAATTTAGTGATAGAAGTTATATGTTAAGACAAAAGTTCTTTAAAAATCTTGTCTTGCGAATAAAATATTATGCTTAATGCAACACATTTTTTAAAAGGTTTCGCCTGCGAATTAGTTATATATGCTCAATGAAATTATGTTATAATTAAGGATATTTTGACTCGCGAATTTTTATTTAAAAAATAGTTAATATAAAAATTAAAGATTATAAATTTGAGGAATAAAATTAAAAACCACCCAAAAATAAGGATACTCCCAAAAACTTGATATATGTTGAGTTTGCAAACCAACAAATTGATTGATTTTCTGAAGCCCAATTCGATGGCCCACTTAAAACTGGACTTTAGTTTCATCACAATCGGAAGCTTACCTAAATATATCATATTTAGAAAATATTTATTATTTATAATAGTATAATTTTAATATATATATATATATATATAATTCACTTTCAATGCATAATGCAATTTTTTTTTTCAAAATATAAGTTCAATATATTTTAAGACACTTATAATACATCCTTATTGCATAGATAATTACTTTTATACATAGTATAATTTATTTATATTACATGCATAGTTCATTTTTAATATGCAGTGCAGTTTTTATCAAAATAATTATAATATATTTTAATACATTTATAATACATATATAATTCACTTTTAACACATAATACAGTTACTATAAATATAAACATTTTTCAAATATGGAATATCTAGATAATAAATAAAAAATTATATCTAAAAATAATAAATATTTTATAAAAGGGATTCAAAAAAATAATTATTCCCCCAGGTCTTGACTTTGAGCTAGGATCGGAATAAGGGTTAATTTAGGATCATATCAAGGACCGAGGGACAGATCGGGCGTGGGATCGCGATATGAGATGGGTCTGAAAGTCAGGTCTTAGATTAAGGTCTAGATGAGTCCTGTGTCCGGATTAGGTCTCTAGTCAGGTCTCTTAATAAGTTAATCAATTAGGAGAATAATTAAACCAATCAAACATGAAAAAATTTAAAAATATATTTTTCAAAAAATTATTTTCTTTAGTACCAAACACACTTTTTGTTCTTTGAATTATACGTATGTATTATCTTCATCATTAAAAATTGTATCTTATCTTCTCCACCTGCTAAGTGCTCTTTGTTTGTCATTAATTTAAATGTTAATTAAAAGAATTAGAGGAGTTATTAGGAGAAATTTAATATGTGCTAATCTGTTAACCTCATATCTAACAACTACCAACTAGACTTGGCAAGTTATGTCTTGTACTTCAGCATCTAATTAATAAAACTGTCTCTTTTTCTTTTTAACGGTGTTGTCGAATTGTGTGTACGTTAACTATTTTATTGTATACATATTTTAAAATCGATATAAATATTGAATAACTTTACTCACTAAAACTAGACAAATGAGATTCTTTTTCGAGTCTTATATGTATAGTTTTCTAAATCTTTAACAAAAGTATCCTCTTTGTGGCAAAAGTACATAATATTCTAATATAATTACATTCTATCTCTACTCTTTTTCGAATTACAAAAATCCCTTAAATTTGATAGAACCCAGATATATTGCGATATTCTAATACATCGCGTAAAGTGATGTATCCAATATCTTGAGACATCATGTAAAGTGATGTATTTGCCCGATACATCGCGTGCAGTGATGTATTCGAAAAAAAAAAGAGAATAGGAATTTTTATATATATTTTTAAATGATAAAGAATTTTAAAAAAATATATAATAAAATAAATTATGTATTTAGATTATTTGAAGTATTTAGTATCGTTAATGAAACGCTTCCTTAATAAACATAGTTTGTTAGTGTGTTTTTATTATGTACAATGTGTTGGGCCACCTTTCACCCAACGTATTGTTACCTAATTAATGTCACAATCATTAAATAGATTACTCCCTTCATTTTAATTTAATTATTTGGTATAAACTTAATACACAATTTAAAAAATATAGATTTTTTTTGAATATTTTGTTCTTAATATATTTAGAAGACAATATTAAAATATTCTTTAATCATATAGTATCACTATCACATATGTCATGTAAAATTGAATTATTAAAAAATATATATAAATATTATATATATATATTAAATGGACTAAAATAAAATAATTAAAAACAGAGGGAATATATATCTTAAAAAGTGACTTGTCAAACTCATCTTTCTTTCTTTTTCTTTTTTTTATTTTTAGCAAATACAAATTGAGGCCAAAAAGAAATAAATTTATTTCCTACTTTGCCTTTGGCGTATATTGCGGGGTCTAAAATAGTACTACAAACAATCTTCAAAAATCACCCAAATTTTTTATATATAATATAGTACCAAATATTTATTTAATAAAAAAAAAACTCTTTTGTATTATAATTTTTATTTATTTTTAAAAAATTATACTTAGTTAGATGAAGTTCCTATAAAAATGTTTAATGTAGTTAACCTTTATTTATATTGTGATTAATAAGAGATTATTATGCTATTATAGGTACTCTAATTCCATTTTTTTTCTTTTAATTTGATAGTTTAATATTCAACAAATAGTTTTATGTTGGAACTAAGTAATTTATGGGTAGCTACCATCTCTCACCAAACTTTTTGGACAAAACTCAAACCCTCTTCCACGTATTGTTTACCTAATGTCACAATCATCAAATAAGTCAAAAATCTTTTGGTATATTGGACTCAATTTTCAACATTAGATTAGTTGACTAAGACCACCACATGTTACTCATTCCACCACAAACAATTATATAAAAATTAGAAGAAAAGGTACGTGCGATATTAGAGACAGAGTCAAAATTTAAAATTTTAGGGTTTGGAATACTAATTCATTAAAGTTACTACGTTTTAAATTCAGAATTTGGACTTAGCTAAGATCAAAGCTGGTGTGTACATTACAGATTCAGCCAAACTCAATAACTTTGATTCGAACCTTGAATTTGCTTACGCACAAATTTTAAACCTCGACTCAGTTTCTAGCTCCGAATCTTCGATATATATATATATTCTTAAAATAAACAAGTACTATGTCATACTCATCTCTTCTTTCTCTTTTTATTGTGCTCAAAAATCTATTTCCTTAACTTTGCTTTGGGCGTTGATTGCGGGGTCTAAAAGGATATTACTCTCAATCTTGAAAATTTCTCAACTTTTTTATTCATATACCATATAGTACCAAATAACAATAAACCTCACACACACACACACACAAAAAGATGCAATTTTTTCAAGTAAATAGCAAAACCCCATCTTGCCATGGCATCAAGAATCTTATTTTAATCTCTTTTTTTGCTTGCACAATTTATTTTCTATATCCATTTATTCTTGTCCCAAATTCCAATTTTCTTAATCACAACTCTATTTCTCAACAATATGATTTATCATCATCAACCACAACCACCACCACTACTACTCTTCAACATGTTGTTTTTGGAATTGCATCAAATTCCAAATCATGGTCAAAGAGAAAAGAATATGTTAAACTTTGGTGGAAGCCAAATGAAATGAGGGGTTGTGTGTTTCTTGAAAAATATTTGCCTAATAACATTATTATTACAACTAAAAATGATTCAAATTTTCTTCCTCCAATTTGTATCTCAAAGGATATTTCAAGATTCACATATACAAATAAAGGTGGGAGTCCATCAGCAATTAGAGTGGCACGTGTCGTGTCAGAGACAGTCGCGCTTAATCTTAATCATTCAGATGTCAAGTGGTTTGTTTTTGGAGATGATGACACAATTTTTTTCCAAGAAAATTTGGTAAAGACATTGTCTAAATATGACAATGGGCTTTGGTATTACATTGGGTCAAATTCAGAAAGTTTTATACAAAACAAGTTTTTTTCATTTGATATGGCTTTTGGTGGTGCTGGTTTTGCTATAAGTTATCCATTGGCTAAAATTTTGGCTAGAGTTTTTGATTCATGTATAGAGAGGTATCCACATCTTTATGGAAGTGATGGTAGAATTCATGCTTGTTTGACTGAACTTGGTGTTACATTAACACATGAGCCAGGTTTCCATCAGGTAACATTATTATCCCATTTGTTTTTGCCTTCTTTTGTTTGGGTTTTAGAGTTTGGATCGACCTTAAAATTGTTTTCGTGTGATCTATATGTTATGCATCTGACATATAGAATCAACTGTTGATGTTTGCATTAGGTTAGGCTGGATAAAAGTCTAGCTTTTTTGGAGTTCTTATATGGACTTGAGATATTTCGTGTATCAGATTGTTTTTTCCTTTAATTTTTTGGATTTTTTTAGAATTAATTTCATTTTATGGTTAATTAATCACTCAATTTTATTTCAATATAACAATAAAATTATAATTTTTTTGTCAAATTAAAGTAATTAAACTATCGTGGTAGAATTTATTTTTTGAGGTTATTCAAATTTTTTCTTTTTTTTTTAATTTTATTTTATGGACTTTTTACTAGAGATCTTTGTTTTTACAATAAAAAATCTAGAAAAAATTATTTTTTATTCAATAAAAGGCTAAAATACCACCCCCCCCCCCCCAAAAAAAAAAAAAAACTACCAATTACCTCAAACCACAAATTTGACTTTATTGTCATTTGCATTTTTCTATATAAGCAATTCATACATAGTTTAGTTTTGTTACTTTAATGTGACAAGAAATAGCTATATTTAATTGACTTTATTATACGAGTAAGTAGAGCTTAATTAATTTATTATGACTAAAGATAATAACTTTTGTCAACTTTTATTGTTATAACCTAAGTAAATTTCAGTGATTATACGTGAAATTAACCTTTTTTTTAATTTATGAAATTGAATTGATTAGATGGATTTTCAAGGAAATGCATTTGGATTATTGGCTTCACATCCCATTAGACCTTTAGTATCTCTACATCACATGGAAAAAATTGATCCAATTTTCCCTAACATGTCAAGAATGAAAAGCTTGCAACATTTGTACCATGCTACAAATTTTGATCCACACAGGATTTTGCAACAAACAGTATGTTACCATCCTCGATTTTCGTGGACTGTATCGGTGTCATGGGGCTATGTTGTACAAGTTTTCGAGCACAATGTACAACTTCCTGATGCGCAACGCGTGCAGGAGAGCTACTTGCCCTGGAAAAAGAATGCTTATGGTACACTTTATGAGTTTAATACTAGGAAATTTGAGGTTGATTTATGTAGAAGACAACTTGTTTATTTCTTGGATGAAGTTTCTATGGGGGTTGATGGAATCATCAAGACTATTTACAAGAAGAAAACAAATGAGAATTGCACATTTAGTAAGAATTCACTAAGAAGATTGGAAGAAATTAGAGTGTTCTCTCACAAATTAGAGCTCGACAAAAAGCAGGTAATTCATACTTTCATTTTTAGTCTGTTTGTCTTTTATATGTTTTACCCTTAATGATACACCTTTATAGTAATAACATGACAAGTTTAAGACCACGAGATTCAAATCTTGAACCATCTTTATCATTGCATTAGAAGCCTCTTTCAAGAAGATTCAACAATTTATATATGAGTTTAAGTTTTATATATCATCAGTATAAATAATTTTTTACATTGTTAGGTCATCCAAAGGATACATATAAGTAAGCCTCATTAAATGTGAGATTTGAAATCTTGAAAAAAAAAAGATAGTGTTATCTGCTGCAACAAATAAAGATGATATGATAGTGTAAAGATTTAAAACTAATGGTGTATAAAAAAATTGTTAATTTTCTATGCTATTGGCATAAAATAATTTTTCGACCAAGGAGATTTGATTGAACCCCCTTTGAATCATATAACATCTCCCTACCAACATGAATTGTGACGCATTGGTGGGACTGCTTCATCCTTAACCAGAAGTGTAAGGTTCGAACCCTGGGTATGAAAAAAAATCTGTTGGGAGTGCCACTCTCGAATGGACCCTGCAGTACGCGATCCGAATTTAGTCGGGGCTCCACGGGCTCCGGACTATGTTCTTTAAAGATAATTGAACCCCCTTTGAACCACAATAAACCCTGAGCTTGGCGGGAGCTTTAATGCACTGAATTGTTCTTTTTTTATATATATATATATTTCTAAAAAATATTTTAACATTTTGTTTAATGTCATATGCAGTTGCTAGCACCAAGAAGGCAATGCTGTGATATATTACCAACTAGTACATCTGATAAAGTGATGGAAATTGGGATAAGAAAATGCAAAGAAGATGAGCTTATTTACATGCACAAATAGAGATTTTGTGTGAATTTCAAAGGAAAATTCTTCTCTTTTTTTTTATTTTTTGCTTGTGACAAAATAAATAGGAAAGTCATAGTTTTTAGAATTGTTATTGTATATGTATTAATTATTACTCAGTTTAGATATATACTTTACTAAGGTAATTTAGAGAGCTAATAGGACTTTTCTTGATTAACTCAAGTTAATCAAGAAAAATATCAAATTTGACTGGAAATCAATTTTTTTTTTTAATTTAGCGCAAATATTTTTTTATATTATTTCTATATTTTAGAAATATTTTTGAATATGTTATAACATGTTATTTGCTTTATTAATTCATATTACTATGTTAGTGATCCTGTTATTTGCCATGTTATCTTTTTTAAAGCTAAATTAAATTAAACTAATTTGATATTTCAAAATACAAATTTAAATATTCAAAAATTATATAAAAAATATTATTAATTATAATATTTTTCATATCAATATAATATAAAAATATCATATCAGACGTATTTCATATTCAAAATTATCGATATAAATTAATCTTGCAAGGCTTATTTATACATCCTCATCGCCCTGTCCTCTGTCATCATCGTCAATGTTATTGCATAATATAATTATCTATTAGCACTAATTAATTAAGTGCCAAAATTTTCTCCAAATAATTGTACTAGTCAACTTTCACATTTTATTTATTGATTAAAAGTGACCACTTCGCCTCATCTCATTCGGTCTTTTATTAAAAAAAGTTGTTGAAAATTAAAATAATGGAAAGCTAGTTGGGACATCTAATCACTTTTCCCCCCCAATAATTCCAAGTACTTTGAAGGCAAAAAAATTGTTAAAATATATTATAACTCGTAGTGGTAGAAATATTATTTCTAAAAGACTTTCAGATCAAGTGCAGTAACTTCAGATATAAAAAAGAAAAAAAACATAACAAATAATAAAAGAAGAATAGGAACAATAAAATTATGCAGTAACTAAAAAACAATATATAGATAATGATAAATATCAAAAATTAAAATTATAAAAATACAACGACAAAAACCAACAATAATATGTCCTTCCTTTTGTCTGGGATAACATTAACTTATGCTATTTGTACTTTTATTTCGTGTTAGTTTTTAATTTTTACCTTTCGAGATAAGTTACTTTGTTATGGTGCCTAAGATTCTATTTTTGCATCATAATGGCACACAAGTTATGTCTCGTGCTCTTAAACAATTTATTCTCACTAAGCATAAGTTTGATTTCTCGGTTAAAAATTAAAGATCAACTTACTTAGAGCATAAAATGTCCCATTACTTTTCAATGATTCACTCATTTATTAACTGAATTTATTTTGACATATTAAGTAGTCCCTCTAATAGTTGAGTCTATATATAAATCAAATTGATCCATTTTGTCAAATATTTTCAAAATTACAATTGTTTCTTTGATTTTTTAAATAGTTATAATTAAGAAGAAAGTTCTATCTGAGATTTAAGCAAATATTACATATTACAAACAATTTAAAACATTATATATAAGAATTACTCAATTATTACTCATTTTAGCTTATTTTACCGCAATTTATTTCAGTCCAAATAACTTTTAGACAAATTATTAATTCGCTTATTTAATAGGATAAATTACACCGAAAGACACTAAACTTTAAAAAAATTAAAAAAAAAAGCTCTCGTTGTATAGGCATGTATAGTCATTATATATTTATGTATCATAATGAATATTTAGTGTCTAGCTCATGTATAAGTAATATACATTGTATAGTAATGCATACTTTCTATAACTTTTGATTAATTATATTGTATAGTCATGTGTAGTTTTACTGATTTTGAGCTATTTTTTATATAAATAAAATATGCGCTATTTTTTAAAAAACTTTTTACTTTTTTGTGTATATATATATATGTGTGTAATTTCCCCTATTTAATAATGTCAATGATTTTTACCCATCAAATTCAGTCCAAATCTTATAGCCTTTTTTTTCTTAAATTATATTTTGTGTTTTAAATTCCCAATTATTTACACTAGATGCTTGAGGTTTCCACTTTCCACTACCTTGTCAATTGGGCCAATTGGGCCTAGAAAGTAAACTGATCTAATTAATATGGGCTACTTATTTGGGCAAGTTACATGTGTACCCATTCGATACTAAATTAAGATATTGTTTAGCTCTACTAATTTTAATTATGAATTATAGTTAATACGAGTAAATTTCATAAATGACAAACATATAAAGCCTAATTATACTCTATAACTATAGTTTGAGTAATTATATTTTGTAACTATAGTTATAACAACATTTGTATAACTCGCGCAATATTTGTATACATTTGTAAAATTCACTATACAATTCATAGTTTCTGTATAGCATTTGCATATTTCTTTATACAATTCGTGCACAATATTTGTATAATTCGCTATACAGTTCACAATATTTGTATATTTTGCCATACAATTTGATTTGTGCACAACTTTTGTATAATCGTGCACAACGTTTGTATAAGTCGCGCGAATTATGCGAAACTCAAGCTGTAATTATAAATGTTTTTCGCGAGCCGTAATTAATTCAAACTATAACTATGTTAGCTAATTAACTAGTATATGTTTGCTTATCCGCGTAATTTTTTCATAATTAATTATATATGTGTAACTTATACACATATATATATATTTGTACATCTGGCATGGGAGAGGGGTGAGAGAGGCGAGTGAGATCGAGAGATGAAGGATAGAGGCGAGCGAGAGAGTGGAGAGAGGCGAATTGTACTATGTATATTTGTTGAATTGAATATGTATATTGTCAAATAATTGTTTCTATGCAATTGGTATACATATGTATTTGTATATCTGGCAAGATATTGCAAAGAGAGAGGTGTGAAAGATGAAGAGAAGAGAAAGAAAATAACAATAAAACCCTAACTATAGCTATAACTTGTAATTATTTCAAACTATAGTAATATAATGTAAATACATATAATATGTTTGCCTAATTACGTAATTTGTTATGTTTGTATGTTTGATATATAAATATTGATGTGATTAAATATTAGTGTGATTAAAATTCAGCCGCCTCGCATTTATTGGTCATCTAATCCATTAAATTCTAAAAGAAAATGATCTCCTTCTATTTCTTTTTATATTTGGTTTTTTTTATCTTATCTAAATTTTAATTATATATTATTCTCTCTATCTGATATTAGTTGTCTACATTATCAAATATAATTATTTTAAATTTTTTATTAATTTATAAAATTAAGATAAAAATAATTATATTTACTCCATTTCATCCCTACAATTAACTTTTTGAAAATATAAACAAGTTTGTGAAGGTATAAGTTTCTTATAGGTAAATCAGTAAGACTATTCTTTTTATTTATGATTTTTTTTAAAAACGTATAAAAAAAAATTGACAACTAATATGAAACAGATGAAATATAACTTATGATGTAATACTCAAAATGAAAGTTACTTTATGAATAATTCATGATATTGGAAGGAGCACTACGTGAAATAATAATAGATACATAAAAATATTTAAGTTAGTGGATGTGAAGGTGCTATTTCACAAAAATAAAGTCGTGTCAATATATAATATATAAATAAAATTTTTTTTTTTCTACAATTTGATTGATAAAACTTCTATGATTATATTTCTAGAAGCCATAAATGTAAGAATTTGTCAACGTGAGATATGTAACACATATTATATTCAAACTTAATACTTTTTATTTTTGGATCATAATTAATAATATTCAAACTTTAACGCTCACATAAATTCAACCTTCCATCATACTGGGTTGATATAGACCACTAGACACATGTGTCCGTGCTATCACGAATTTAATATCTGTTATTTATTAATTATTTTAATTTATGTAATATAATATAAATAGAATTTAGAAAGTATTGGCGGAGTCAGATTTTTTTTAAAGGAATTTAAAATTTTAAGAAGTAAACACATGAACTAGTTAAAGAAGATTCAACATCTATTAAATAGACATAAAAAAGTAATTTTACCACATATATATTATAATTTTTCTTAGAAGGGGGTTCGGATGAACTCAATTAACTTTTAGTATGATTTTTAGATATTTTAAGTTAGTTTATTGTAATTTATAATATTTTTGATATAATTTTTGAATAATATAGATTACTTTTCTTGTCTCAACTTATTTGGCACTGATATTTTTTTTTAATTATTATGAGCTATATTACTTTTATGTCATCTTTAAATAATATATGTTACTCATCTATTCCTATTTATACGGCACCAATTCGGGAGTCAATCAAATTTTTTTATGTCTTTTAAATATTTTAAGTTGTTAATTTATTGTGATTTATAGTATTTTTACGTAAAATTTGAAATAATATATATTACTCCCTTTGTTCCAATAAAATAACATATATTATTTAAAAAAAAATACATAAAACTCTCTAAAAAATATAATAATTAACAACTTAAAATATTTAAAAGGCATATAAACATTCGATTGACTCTAGAAATTTCGTGACTGCAGTATAAATTAAAATAACATATTAATAATAGTAAGATAAAACATATACTCATAAGACTCTTTAATAAAGTGAACTTATAAGTTTCTTAATTATTGTGTCAATACCTTAAAAATTAAAGAAAGACAAATAGTGATAACTTCCTACAAATAAGTCTTTATTTAAAACACAAAGTTAAAAACAATCGATACAATATTATACATAAATTGTCAAAATAGAGACGATGAAACAGACAACTCACTTCTGTTTCTATTGCAAGGGAATATATTTAATGGTCAACTAATTTGTTACTAAATTCTCAAAACAAATGATTGATTCCTATCTCTCTTGCAATTGGAATAATTCAGAAATTTTATGGTCAACATTTCCATATAGGAACAAAATGAAATTAGTCAACTTTTCACCCAAAATCACAAAAAATAAATAAATAAAAATATTAAAACAATAAAGAAAAAGTCAATAATTTTGGCTGTATATTTGACTTTTCTACCCTCTTCTTGAAGTTAAAAAAAAGTATATAAAATGGTACACCATATG
>JBCEWC010018262.1:0-12056 GCA_038996855.1 Solanum aculeatissimum
TCCTACCATACAAAGCCTCAAAAGGAGCCATACCAATGCTAGCATAAAAACTATTATTATAGGCAAACTCAATGAGAAGTAGGTGATCATCCCAATTTCCCTTAAACTCCAACACACAAGCTCTCAACATATCCTCCAAGGTTTGAATTGTTCTTTCGGCTTGCCCATCGGTTTGGGGATGGAAAGTGGTACTCAAATTAACATTAGTACCAAACCCTCTTTTGAAAGATCTCCAAAAATGAGAAGTAAATTGGGTACCACGATCCGAAATGATAGACCTTGGTACACCATTTAACCTTACCAATTCTCAAATATACACCCTAGCATACTCTTTGGCACTATAGGTAGTCTTGACTGGTAGGAAATGAGCCAACTTTGTCATTCTATCCACCACAACCCATATGGAGTAAAATTTCCTTCTAGTGAGGGGCAACCCAACAACAAAATCCATATGCACATCCTCCCACTTCCAAGTAGGAATCTCAATATCTTGAGTCAACCCACCGGGCCTTTGACGTTCAACTTTCACTTATTGACAATTAGGACACTCCGACACAAATTTAGCCACATCTCTTTTCATACCATGCCACCGATACAAACCTTTCAAATCTTCGTGCATTTTGGTAGATCCCAGATGAATAGAATATTGTGAATTATGAGCCTCTTTCATAATAGTCTCCCTCAAACTATCAACATCCAGAACACAAAAATGATCTTGGTACCGAAGCATACCATCTCCCCTTTAGGATAAAACCTCAATCTTACCATTAGCAACCAATTTTTTCAATTCCACCAAAGACGGATCTAAATCTTGCTTAACCTTAACATCAACCACCAAGGAAGATTCGGACCCATTTTGCACCAAGATACCACCATGGCCGGATTCAGACAATATTACCGCCAACCTAGCCAAACGGTGCACATATTTCACTACCTCCTTCCTCTTCTCGTCTACATGAGAAACACTCCCCATAGAATGTCTACTAAGAGCATCCGCCACAACACTGGCCTTACCGGGATGATAAAGTACACTCATGTCATAATCCTTAAGGAGTTCCAACCACCTCCTTTTCCTCAAATTAAGGTCCCTTTGAGTGAACATATATTGCAAGCTCTTATGATTGGTGAAAACATCTACATGAGCCCCATACAAATAATGACGCCAAAATTTCAAGGCAAACACCACCGCCGCTAATTCAAGATCATGGGTTGGATAATTTCTTTCATGAACCTTCAATTGTTGGGAAGCATAGACTATTACCTTACCATGTTGCATAAGCACACAAACCAAACCAATACGGGATGCATCACAATAAACCACAAACCCATCTAAACCATTTGGCAAAGTCAAAACCAGAGCAGAAGTAAGCCGATCTTTCAAAGTTTGGAAACTTTTCTCACATTCATTAGACCACACAAACTTGGCTTTCTTTTGAGTCAACTTAGTCAATGGAGAGGCTATCGACGAAAACCCTTCAACGAACCTTCTATAGTAACTGGCTAACCCGAGAAAACTACGAATATCCGAAGGAGTCAATGCTCTAGGCAAATCCTTTACCATCTCAATTTTCTTAGGATCAACCTTGATGCCATCACCAGACACCACATGACTAAGAAAGGCAACCTCACCCAACCAAAACTCATATTTGCTAAATTTCGCATACAATTTCTTTTCCCTCAAAGTTTGAAGAGCCAACCTCAAATGATTTATATGCTCTTACTCACTACGGAAGTATATCAAAATATAATCAATAAACACCAAAATAAAACTATCAAGATAAGGCTTGAACACTGTATTCATAAGATCCATATACACCACCGGAGCATTAGTCAACCCAAAATACATCACCACAAATTCAAAATAACCATAAAGGGTACGAAAAGACATCTTGGGAATGTCACATTCCCTCACTTTCAATTGATGATAACCCGAATAGAGATCTATTTTGGAGAAATAAGTATCCCCTTGAAGTTTGTCAAAAAAATAATGAATCCAAGGCAATGGATATTTATTCTTCACGGTCACTTTACTCAATTGCCTATAATCAATACACATACGAAGAGTCCCATCCTTTTTCCTCACAAACAATATCGGAGAACCCCAAGGTGATATGCTAGGCCTAATATACCCTTTATCCAACAAATCTTTCAATTGGTCTTTCAACTATTTCAACTCCGCCGGAGCCATACGATATGGGGGAATCGAAATGGGTTGGGTATCCGGGAGAAGGTCTATACCAAAATCCACCTCTCTATCAAGAGGAATGTCGGGCAAATCTTCCGAAAACACATCGGGAAACTCTCTCACCATCGGAACCGATTCAAGCCTAGGGGATTATCCCTCCAAATCTCTAACCCAAACTATATGATAAATAAATCCCTTCCCAATCATTCTCCAAGCCTTAAGATAGGAAATAAACCTACCCTTCACAACAGAATTTTCACCCTTCCATTCTAACACCGACTCATTAGGTACTTGAAACTTAACCCGCCTAGTTCTACAATCAATAGAAGCATACAATGCATGTAACCAATCCATCCCAAGTATAACATCAAAATCATACATTTCAAGCTCAACAAGATCACCCATAATCACTTTATGCAAAACCGAAAAGGGATAACCTCTATAAACCTTCTTGGCCACAATAGACTCACCTATCGGGGTATACACGGAATAAGGCTCTCTCAATTTTCGAGGCACACACCAAACTTAGTATCCAACAAAGGAGTCACAAAAGATAAATTTACACCTAGATCAAGTAAAGCATATGCATCAAAATTAAATATCTTTAACATACCCGTGATGACATCCGGTGCTTCCTCAACTTCTTAGCGGGCATGAAGAGCATAGAACCTGTTGTTCCTTGGAGCATCACCAACCGGGGCCTTGGGTGGCACTTGACCACTAGGAGAAACTTGGTCCTTCTTCTCACCCTTTGGACAATTAGAAATCTTGTGGTCCACACCATCACACCTATAGCAAGCACCCTAGAACCTCCTACAATTAGCCATATGGTGTTTCCCACAATGGCCACAAAGAAGAAACCAAGGAGAAACCACCATTGGTGCCCTAGGAGGAGGCACTCTAGCAAATCTCACATTAGACCCTTGGCCTTGATGGAAACGACCAAATCCACCAACCTTAGCCTCCGGAAACCCAACATCAATAAGGGACCTTTTTGCCTCATGCACCTTTTTATCCTTCATTTTCTCACCCTCAATTTGATCGGCATATGTCATGAGCCTAGAAATGTCCATCTCCTTAATAAGAATCGTCGTACGACACTCTTTCATAATCAAATCTGATGCACCCGTTATGAACTTGTGCATCCTTGTACGGGGATCCGAAACCAAAGTAGGAGCATACTTAGATAGTTTGGTGAACTTGAGGGCATAATCCCTCATAGTCATGGATCCTTGATGGAGATTGATAAACTCGGTCATCTTCGCTTTCCTAAGCTCAAGTGGGAAGAACCTATCAAGAAAAGCCGTCTTAAACTCTTCCCAATCGACCTTCACATCCGCCACCCTTTCCATGAGCTATTACCCATACCAAACTTGGGCAACATCCTTGAGTTGGTAAGCCGTCAACTCCGCCTTCTCCTCCGAGCTAATAACCAAAATTGACAAGACCTTGGTGAGCTCATCCATAAACCTTCCACCCATACACCAATGGCCAGTCAAATTGTATTATCCAGGTTCTTGAGGACATAATATGGGCCTGTGTTAGAGTTTGGTGGTCAGTAGGACCAATTCTTACCTTTAGTTAAGAGTTCCTATAATAATAGTTATCACTCCAGTATCTAGATGTCACCATTTGAGGACCTATATGATAAGTGTTGTCGTACTCCTAATGGGTGGTTTAAGTCCATCGTGCCTAGGACATATGGCACATATTTGCACCAAGAGGCTTTATCTAGAGTTCGGGTTATCCAAGATCGATTGAGGACAACTCAAAGTCGACATCGTAGCTATGTTGACCACAGATGCCATCCTTTATACTTGCAGACCGGTGACTGGGTATTTCTACAGGTATGACCCTAAAAAGGGGTAATGAGATTTGGTAGGTGGGGTAAGCTTAGTCCCAGATATATTAGGCTATTGAGGTCCTACAAAGAGTGGGTGCAATTGCTTATGAGCTAGTATTTCCTCCAACATACTAAGCCATACATCCAGTCTTTCATGTCTCGGTGTTATGCTAGTATGTGCCAAATGAGTCACATGTATTGCAGTATGATTCAGTTGAGCTAGATGATCAGTTAACATTTGTTGAGGAGTCGATGGACATATTGGCCAAAGATATCGGTAGTTATGCTCCAGAGTGATACCCATGGTTAAAATCTAGTAGAGGCATCGCATAATTGTAGAGGCTACATGGGAGACAAAGCAGGATAGGCGAGAGCAGTACCTCGACTTATTTGAGTCCATATGTATGCCTTTACCCTTACTTTCATGGATAAAAATTTGTGTAGTAATGGATGTTGTAATGACCCTCCAGGTTATTTATTTTATTTTATGAGGATTTTTTATCGGTTATATCTTATGTATAGTGACCCTAATTCATTTGTGACTTGCTGGCTCTGATAGTTCAGTCGCCTGGTCATTCATTTGGAGGTTGTGCAGTTCTACCTATTTGGACATTGGAGTTAACTTGTAATTTTGGGATATGACAAAGACTAATTAACACTTTAGGAAGGATGTTTTATGTAGTATTTTAAGTGCACCACGCTTGCATGTTGAGGGTGGGAGTGAAGAAAATTGCCCAATTAAAGTTGGAGGAAGTTATTCTGGATGTTGTTAAAGGATTTTCTAAAATTTTGCATTAAATGTTCCAGAACTTTTCTCCTAAATTATAAAGAGTCATAAGGCCCATGACCAACCAAATTGAAGGTATGTGAGTCTAGTTTCCAATGCACTAAATGGTTTGGTCATACGACCTCAGAATAGAGATATATTTGTGTTTGATGAGACTTCACAAGTAGGAACCTTGATGTGGGTCCCTCTTAGCTTTAGGTCAGTTCAACTTATAAAGCAACCATTCCCTTTGTTTTTCTTCATTTAGAACAGCAAAGAAAACTAGACAAGTAGAAACCCACCTTCCAAATACTCCCTGTGCACTTAGATTCTCAACTCAAAAGTATAAAACAAATTGCTCTATGTTGCGAGCTCGTCATCGTGGTATAATTTTCTTATTGAGTTACGCTCCAGTTACTGTTATAACAAGGAGGCAAATTTTCAATCCTTCATTTTCCAACATTTTGGTGTAGATAACATCCTTTTTACAATCCTCCTTTGTGATTTTATGTCCTAGTACCATTTTTATGGATTTTCAAGCCATATTGTAGCATATTTGATGTGGTGGTTGCAAGCCTATTTTTCTTGATTAGTTTTGGCTATTGTTGTTATTTATTATGACGTTGAGGTGTGGGATACAATGGAGGTGTTGGGATTATTTTGATATAATAGTTGCTTCTCTTTTTGGTTCTTCTGAAAGAAAATGATATTATTTGTTTGGCTATTATATCTTGTTTCGAGTATCGGATTGAGCCTCATTTTGGGGTATGGGCTCAAGTAGCTATAAGGACCCTTACACAAGGTTGGTTTTGGAATTTTAAGTGTGAGCCCCACATTCACGCTTTTTTACTCAAACTTTGACTTAAGCCTATTTTCTAGGATTTTAATATTGAAATGGTTATATTGACGTTGTGACTCTATTTCTGATAGTTATACAAAATTTTATGATTGCTCAAAGGGGAAAATAACCAACAGAGTGATCAGAGGCACCCGAGAGTGGCATACGGGTAGGCTATGGTCTTCTCTCTCTTAAACTGAGTGGAATCAGTGAATTGTTTTGTGATTAATTAACTGGAAAGAAGGGGAAAGGGGTTAAAATCCCTACATGTTGAATATGATTACATTAGTTACTGCATGTGACCATTTTAGCATTTTTCTAGCGTGTGAGGTGATCAGTCCACATTTTGGACTCGTATAGAGATTAAAAAGCATGAGAATGTTGTCCTTAATGTACCCGTGTGCCTTATATGCTTATCAATTTGAGTGTTTGATGCTAGAATTGCAGATGAAAATTCATGGAAAGACAAAACATGACAACACTGGATAAAAGGAGCAAAACTGCCAAAAAGGCGATTGAAATCGGCATCGCAGAAAGATTCAGCGGATCATCAAATATTGATGATGACTGTATAATGTTGTAGTGTCCAACCCCACAAATGTGGTTTAAAAAGGAAACGTTAGTGAAGGTTCGGCGATGCACAGTCGCATCGTCTAATATAGCAGAGACCAAGGTCTACAGTAGATGTTTAAAAAGGGTTTCAAGTACACATTCGACTGATAATCGATGTGTTCAGAGAAGGCCGACCTTGAGGATCGATCAATGATTCATGCGCTAAATGAGCTATTTTCGTACGGAGTTTAAAATAAGATTTTGAAGGACTAATTTGTAAACATTGTCAGAGATGAGAATCAGGAGTACACCACATTAGAGTTCTAGAAAGGTAAGTACATTGAAGAGAGAAAATTAGCCTTAGCTTGAAGAAGGGTTTTTGAAATTTGGTTGTGGAAGTGTAGATTTGAGCTAGAGACTTGAACTTCAATTCAATTTTCTAGTTAATTTCAACTTCCATTGCAATTATGAAATTGGGTTCTTGAAACTATGATTGGGTTTTTATTATTTTTAATATATTGATATTAATTGGTGTGAGTTCATATTCATTGTTATGTTTAACTGAAATCTTAAGGTTGCAAACTTAAGGTTATGTTTAGATCTTCAATTATTGCAGTAGCCTTTAATGATTTAAGTGGGTAATGAATATGGTAGCTTGAAATGTTATGGATTGGGTTGAATACCTGATAAGGATTCAATAGCTAAGGTTGTAGATGGTTTGCTAATCAATTGCTTAGGGCCTAGTGTGTTCTAGTGCAATATGGCAAATGAAGCTTTAGTAAGTTCATATGATACACTACTCATGTCGATTGGAAAGTGTAGTTACTATTAATCTAGCCTACTCGCATTCAATTAATGCATTGGTTTAAAATATAAGACTTGAATATTGATTTTTAGACCCAAGTGTACACCCCCTAGCATATTTTGTCCCCATTAACTTAAAATCAATAGTCACAATCACTTTTTCTTTAATCAATATTCAAATTCATCTTTATTAACACTACAAACATTAGGACAATTTGAAACTTCTAACTTTGAAACTACCGTTCCATGTGGATTCGACCCCAACTCTTAGTTGGGTAAATATGAGATGACGACCGTAATACTTTTTTAATATTTTTGAGGTATGTTGAGGCGGACATCAAAATGGTATCGTTGTTGGGGAACAGTGTTGTGTTCTAGTATAGACGTGTTTAATTGAACTAATCTATTGTATTAGAACTTTCTTACTTGTTTTTTCTTTTCTTTTGTGTTGTTTTAATTTTTTTAGAGGAAGAAATGAGTACCCAAGGAAGCGTAAATGGTGACGACATTAGAATCTTTAATGATGTCAACAGGGACAAAATTGGTAGCATTGGTGTTATTAGATTGCCAAGCAATGTGGTATTTCACATTACAAGCACCATGCTCCGATTGCTCCATCTGAAGGGATTATTAGATGGTTTAGCGCATGAAGATCCTCATGAACACATCCACAATTTTGTGGATACATGCTTGCCATTTACCTTCAAGGGAGTTACTCAAGAAGTAATCCACTTGTGATTGTTTCCATTCTCATTGTTTGGAGAAGTTGTTAGATGGTTGGCAGAGCGACCAAGAGATTCTATCACCTTATGAGAAGAATTGACCGAAGCATTCTATGAGAGATTTTTCCCACCTTCCAAAATAGTGAGGCTAAGGAAGAGTATTGAAAACTTCAAAAGAAAAAATGGTGAACCATTGCATAAGACTTGGTTGATCCTCTAAAAGCTTTTGTTGCAATGTCCGAATCATTGTATGCTAGACCATCTCTTACTTTAATAATTTTATTTCAGACTCGATGTGGTAAATAAGGGGATTGCAGATCAATTAGTGCGAGGTGGCATTATGAAACAAACTTTTTCCACAGCCTCAACCTTGCTTGATAACATGACAAAGATTAATAGGGCATGGTACACTCGTAAGGATCTTATTTCATCCTTGCCTAGGGGACCCTCTAAAGAGGAAATTGCAAAAGATCAAGAGAGAGATGAAAATATTGCAAAGATAGTGACCCAATTAAATTTATTAACTAAGTATGTTATAGGTGGAAGCCGTAAGACAGTGAATTCTATTGGTTGTAGAAGTGGTGTGTCTTTTAATGATGTGCCTTATAAGGCTGACTACAATGAAGAGGTACATTATTTGGGGAACCAAGTGGTGGGTTCTTGTCTGGCCTTTCCAAGGCCACCTAAGAATCAAGGTTGGACTAATGACGGTGATTGGCCTGAGTGAGAGTGGAGAAATAGAGCTAGAGGGTGGAGAGATCGTGAATAAAATAGAGATCGATATATTCCCCCTCATGATAGAGTGAAGTCGAAAGAGCCTTTTGCAAACCCGAAGAGTTTTTGCTTTGAGGATATGCTTACTATAATCCTCAATAAGGTGGAAGCTTCATAGAAAGTTCTTAAGGAGATGAAGTTGGATTTTTCTTCATTAATACAAATAGTGACATCTCATTTGGCTTCGATTAAGCAATTGGTACTCAATTAAGAACTATCTCAGCTCATCTTAATCAACGACCAATAGGGGGTTCCCTAAGTGACACCATGGTCAATCCAAAGAATGAGAACCAATAATGCATGGCCATTACAATGAGAAGTGGAAAGGTTATTGAGAGGAATGTACCTCTTACGGATGTTAAGCTAAGAAAAGTTAACAAGACCTATTTATTTGAGGGGAATGACAAATCAAAAAAGGATGGTGATGTGATAGTTGATGAGGAAGGTCACTCTCTTGGAAATCCTGGGAGTATAGCAATATCAAAGTTGAGGGTGAGTCGAGCAAATCTAAAAATATACCTATCCCTAAAACAATTAGTCCTCATCCACAAAAATGAAGGCACCTCAAGTGAAGATTGATCCTCTTTTTCCCCAAAGGTTGAAGAAAACGATTGATGAGACTGAGGTTCAAAAGATTTTGTCAATGTTCAATTCTCTTTCAATAAATATTCCATTGGTTGAAGCTCTTATGGAGATGCCAGGTTATGCCAAATTCATGAAAGAGCTCATGACCAAAAAAGGAATCTTGAATGTGAGACAATCGAAGTACCTCACCATTGTAGTACGATAGTGACAAATAACTTGGTAGTAAAGAAAGATAACTCAGGTGCCTTCACTATCTAGTGTACGATTATGGTTTGTGAATTTGCCAATGTTTTGGGTGATCTTGGAGCTAGTACCAACCTTGTGCCTTTGGCCATTTTTGAGGAATTGGGTTTGGACTCTCATTCTCAAGAAACCATGAGGTTTTTTATGGTGGATTGGTCCATCAAAATACTAGTTGATATTTTCCATGATGTGCTAGTAAGGGTAGACAAGTTCATTTTACCTGTTGATTTAATTATCCTTGACTGTAAGGTGGATGAAGATATACCCATCATACATGGTAGACAGTTTTTGGCCACAGGTAGGGCACTAGCTGATGTGGAGAGAGGTGATCTATAATTTATAGTGAATGATAAGGAGGCCATATTCAACATATGTAAAGTGATAAAGCATCCTAAATACCTTCAGGTGGTGCATGTCGTTGTTTATGTTGAAGAACCATGAATTAAAAAGGACTTTGTCGTGCCACTACGTTAAGTAAGGCCTACTTGGGAGGCAATCCAAGGTGTTAGTGGGTTTTGAATAACATGTATTATCTGTGTTGGTGTGATGAAGTAAAAATTTTGAAGTTGGAGAAAAAGGTGATGGGATTTGCCAATTGGCGGATCACCGAGTTGAAATGGCGACCCCTTATTTGCCCACCTTTTAGGTCAATTGATGGCCCTTGAGGTTCTGTCAAATTATGTGGTCAATGTTGCAACTCGACAGATCAATGCAAAGTACCATTATTTTTTGGTGCTAATGGAAGGGCTTAAATCTCTAGAAGAAAAGGCGGTCTAGAACACATTAGGCACATAACCAAATGTATTCAGGAGTGTAAAGCGATATCACCGAAATATATGCTTGACCGACCTATTTTACTCTTCATCTTCTTTCACTTTTCACTTTCTATCTTCCTCACGTCCTAAGCACCCAACACTCTTGTAGTACCTAGTTTCATCACTTTCACAGGGATTATGCTTTAATATCATCAACAAAATCATCATTGTTAATCTCATTGTTTGTGCATCAACACTAAGGTGTGTTTTTTGACATTTTTCTTCACTTTTGGGATACCCTTGAGTTGGTATGGCTTGAGTTTGGTGATAGAAGCATGATATTCATGGTGTGATGTGGAAAATTATTGAGAATCATGGTGTGCCTTATTGGATTGATATCATTAGAATCCTAGGTTTCTATTTGCACCTAATTATTTGGGTTCTTGTTTATATTGATTCTTGATGAAATTGAGTGTGCAAATATGAGGCTATTAAGTCATGATTGAAGATTGTGATTACTAATCATTGAGTATGTTCATATTTTGTCCCAATTTGTCGAAATGCCTTCATGTGTTACCTAAATTGGGATTATGAACTTGATTGTTTGAGAAATTAACGTGAATACATGTTTTGTGGGTTTATTTTGCTTTGTGTGTTTTGGGTGAAGTTTGAGTAACCCGCAAATTTTATCATGCGACTTGAACTTGCTCGATGATAGAGTAGGTGACATCTTTCTTACGGGTAAAGTCATCATTTGGTCGAATTCATGTTCTTGGTGTGATTGTTAGGGAGAAATAAGTTTTTGTTGGTGTGTGATAATGCGTTGGTAAGGCATGTATTGTGAAATTTTCCTCATTATCTTGTGGTGTGTTAGAATTTGAATCTTGTTAGAAATTACTTTGGCAATCAAATTCGGTGACGATCATTTTGACCATCGAAATTGACTCAGTGATCCACCAAAAGGTCACACAAACTGCCTTTTATGGCAAGTTTTTAATATTGTGTTCTGTCATATTTAGGGACGATATTGTTGATTGTCAAATCTATTTGAAAAATTACCAAATGTAACGACCCAAAAATTTTGAACTTCATAATAGTTGGTCAAGGTTAGTGTTGAACTCGTCATGGTTGAATTTTGGTAATCATGGGTTGCGTTTAAGTGCCCAGATTCAAAGTAATTGTTTTGGTGGAAGATTGTAAGGCCGGTTAAATAGCATGGACTTCAAAAAAGCCATATATCTTGGTAGAAGATGAACTATGTGGGCTATTATATATCAAATTGAAGCTCTTCTAGTTATCTTCGCAACGGAACTTGTTTCACTAGATTCAGAGTTTGGATGCGGACGTTATGACCCTTAAAGTGAGACTTCCCATATTAAGAAGTATGCTGGAAGAGGTTTCGCGATGGAGTCCAAGTGAGGGACCACGGACCTTTTGGTGGTTCAAGGTCTGTGGTATGCCCCGTGGGTTAATCCAGTTGCTCCTTTAGAGGTGGGGCTGAGCCCTAGACCAAGTGGAACTCCACGGACCACTACATGGTTTGTGTGAGCCTTCACGGTCCGTGGGGATATCCCGTTAAGTGATCTAGAGATTTGGCCAAGGCTCGAGGCTGGACTCAAGACCAAGTGATGCTCCACAGACCAATACACGATCCTTGTGCATCTACACGGTCCGTGAGACCCCTAGTAAGTTGGTCCAAAAAGTCCCTCAAGAGTTCAAGCCGAAGCCGAGACCAAGTGAGGTCTCACGAACAGGCTCACGATCCGTGACCCTCTGGACAACACCTAGACAGCTTCCGTGAGGCCCTATTTTTTGTGATCTAGTCCATTTTATTAATCATTAGTTCATAATTTAATTTAATCTTATGCCCCTTTTAGCCTTTTTAAGGTCTCCTAACTCCCCTAAATCAAATCCTAATCCCCTCTAATTCATTCTATCACTCCTCAAGCCTCACCAAAATTCTCTCAATCCTCTTGACCTCCATTGATG
>JBCEWC010018263.1:0-12055 GCA_038996855.1 Solanum aculeatissimum
ATTCTTTTCTACATGTTCTAACCATGTAGGGGATGAGGGTGATATCTATATTCTCCCGGACGACGTTTGATATCTTGATTGAAGAAGTTGCTAGTGGTGAACCCTCTTGTTCAAGGGAAATAGCCACCGTCTATCTACCTCTTTATGTTCATGTATTTACTTTCTATTAT
Source organism: Solanum aculeatissimum (assembly GCA_038996855.1). Lineage (NCBI taxonomy): Eukaryota > Viridiplantae > Streptophyta > Magnoliopsida > Solanales > Solanaceae > Solanum > Solanum aculeatissimum. The sequence continues at coordinate 171 of JBCEWC010018263.1, forward strand.
CTTGAGGGTGAGCCTCAAGCATGTCGAGGCCCCGCTCATCTATGTAGAGGCATTGTTGGAAAAATCCTTACTCTTGTACGTTTGATTCTTATGTTGGATATTTGGCTATGTAATATGACTCTATTTCACTTGATTAAGATCATGTTCTCATGTTATGATAATGTCTTGAATGTTGAGTATGATGAATGACTATGTGTTATGTGCAAGCATGCCTACCCTATTCCCGTATTGCCCACATAGCTTGAATCCCAAGTCCCCTAAATCCCTAGAACTTATGTGCTACGTGTTTAGCTTCCGCATTTCCAGACCGATGAAGAGCGTAATGATGCTATGATGGCTTGATCGAGGTCCTTCGGGTCCGCTTTCGCCATGTCACATCTAGGCCCCCTATCCGGGTCGTGACATCTCTAGAGGAATCTGGTCCTCTCTAAGATGAACCACAGGCTCAGGATAAATACCCCTATGAAAATCTCTAGCTAGTATCGTTCCTCAGGAACACTCTCTACCTCTGACTTGCCTCTACCCTTGGTTAGGATCTCAATAATATCCTCGGGGGTTGTCTCCCCTTCTCTCCTACCAGCTAAAGATCTAATCCTTGCCATGTGTCAAAAGAACACGTGATAACTCAGCACTTATACAAGTAACCATATACAATAGGAATTGAAAGAACAAGAGGGAACTTTTACTAACAATCTCCATAGCTTCTCAAAGATAAGTGACAGACGTCTTCACGTTGATCCTTAAGACTCTGCATGATTGGGATATATGTCGGTTCTATCAACCTGGAGCTTTGATACCAATTTTTCACGACCCAAAATCAGGTGTGATGGAACTTGACTTAACCCACTAGGTTAAGGCAACCTAAATAGGGGTATAACACCACAAAGTGAAAGATAAATTAGAAGTAATTATTTATATGAGGATAAATAATATATGAACAAGGTTATAATTCTAAAATCGTTCCAAGAATGGTGTCATATGTACAAGCCTCTAATATAAATAAAAATTAAAATAATTTATAAATCTCAATGTCATAGTCATTGAATAGAATAAAACATAAAGGAAGCCTTGAGAGTTCGTTGGATAGATAAGATACTAATGCACAGGCAATCCAGAAGCTCGATCCAAAGTATGAAAGAAGCTTCAGGTGGAACCGAGCTCACAACCTACACACAACTGTTGAAGCAAGGTGAGTACCAATCAATGTGGTACCCAAAAAGTAAGCCTAAACATAAGATAGAGAATAAGGACTACAAGTACTCCAACCACACTATCTGAACCTCCAAACTACAACTCGCACTCACGAAAGCCAACATACACAATATAAATATATAATTCAATAACATATCATTTCCTAAGAATCACAATCAATATATCATAAATAAAGAGTCTAACCATCAATACATAATTACAAGGATTTCATATAATAATTACATGTAATGGAGGTGTAAGATGATGTAGTGCAATGTCAAATAATCATAATGTATGTATGTTCTATGATACACATTCGCTGATCAACTTAGATTGAAACTCGTGGGAGCCTCACATGGACCATGTATTTGCAAGAACCATTTTTCTTTTGCATAATCATATCTATCTAGAAATATTCTCTTTGGATTTTATCTGATCTTGTCAGAATCATTTTCCTTTGACATTTTCATCAAATCTAGTCGGATCCATTTTTCTTTGCCTTTAATCAAATGTTGCTAGAATTATTTTCCTTTGGAATTTCCATCAAATCTAGCTAGAATCATTTTCCTTTGTCCTTTTCATCAAATACTGAAACTCAAGCAAATAGGAATTTTCAAGTAAAGCATGAGTGAATGCAATGAATCCACACAATACATATAAACATCATTCAAGTCGATCAAACAAAGCATTATTTCAATAGTGGTATCATCATCATCAATTGAATTCTTTAAGCATAAGCTCAACAAAATTATTCATTTGCTTTCAATAGCCTATGTGTCATCATAATTCATGGTACTCAACAATGAGTCAATACTCCATTTCACAATTACATCAATATTTTTTCAAGATTTCTCAACAATTTCACCAATATGATCATTAAAATCTTTCAAAATGGGATACACTATAAATCAAATTTCTCAACAGTTGAATTGATATCATTAATCAATATTTGTAAATAATTGAAACAATAACAACAATCGTTCTTCTCAATAATCAAATCAATATCAATAATCATATTTCTCAATGGTCAAATAACCATCAATATTCACATTCTCAAAATAACTCAACTAATCACATGCAACCACATAACCATTTTATTACTCCCATTGAAATTTATTAGATTTATTTCATAATTAATTCAACCCACATCAATATTTTCATTACTCCCCAACATGCAAGAAAAGAAATACAAAGTTCAATAGGCACAACAAAAGTTTAAAATCTTATTTGCCTCAAACATAATCAAACAATAACTCCAACGCTTGACCTTTCCCTCTCCTTCAGGTTTTCAGTTCAACACAATCTATTCTAGTACGAATTCTCCATAGGATTACAAGAACAACAATATTAATTTCACCAAATTTAGAACTCAGAAGAATAAAAAATTCCTTCCCAAGAAATTAGGGTTGAAGTTGAAAATTAACACAAATCATGATGCCCAAATCATTTGAAATCACTAGTAAAAATTATATCAAAACGAGGTTAGAATCAATTCAAAATTCACTATTTTACCAAAATTTCATGATCATGGAAGAATCCTCAAAATTTTGTTCAAAATTGGGGATTGGAGGTTGAAATCTTTTATATATATAAAAGAGGATTCTAATCCCGATGATGTGGCACTCTCTAAGGCCATAATGAATATTTTTAACATTTTCCTCTTTTTTTGTCATTTAAAATTTAAAAAATAATTGTTTAGTTAAATAAATAATATCCCAACAAGTGCTTCCTTTGCCGAATTCTGTTACATAATTACTCAAATCGTTACTTTTGTTTTTGTCTTTTCCATTTCCCCTAAAACAATCACGTTTGTACAAGAGTAAATCCCTAATGCTTTTTCTATATTCGTCTCTATGCTCCTACTCAATGAAAGTAATTTGATTTCCCAAATTTTATGATTTGCTTATCTATTTATTATCATATTTGATTATTCATCCTAAAATCCTAAATTATTCTAATTTTATGAATTGTGATATGTTAATCAATTCTCATGATCAATAAGGATTTTTGGTTTTTTAATCTTGCATGAGGAATACTTGAATGAAAATAAAAACTAAATGGTTGTTTGTAAGTTCATCTTTCGTCTTCCACTTTCAAAATTTAAGCCTCTTCAACAGTCAGATAGACAAAAAAGAAGTATGCAATTAATTGTCAAGTTTGTGTAATTTTGCACAAAATGATTCTATATATGAAAATTCATGCTAATGCTTAACTATGTGATTCTATATTAGAATATTAAGACTTATGTATGTTGACTATATGATAGGTTCTTGCAGTCATTTACACATGCTCTTTTACTTGATAATTCAACTGTTGAAGAAATACATAAAATAAGAATTTTTTATTTTATTATCCTTCTTATTCAATTATTACTTTGACAAAACTTACATTCCATTTTACAGAAGAAACAACCGTTGGAAGGTCAAAATGTTTCGTAAAAGCAAAAATACTTCTTCCATACATCTTATTTTATGTGACACTCTTTGACTTGACATGGTATTTGAGGAGGAAAAAACCTTTTTGAAACTTGTGGTCAAAAATAATCTTTAGATATTTGTGTGATTGTAAGTCATCTTATTAATGTTTAAAGAAATTTAAAGTTGAATTGTTTCTAATTATAAAAAGGTGACATTCTTTTTCGGTCGGATTAAAAAGAAAAGGGTGTCACATAGAATAGGATAGAGAGAGTAATGCTATACCAAAATTATTAAATTTTGTACTATTGATTGATTTTTTTCCATGTATATGTAATACTTTCCTACTTTTCTCTCAAATAGTACTCAACTTATCTCAATTTATATGATATAATTTGAGTTTTGAGAGCCAAATAATTTACTTTAGACTGTAAATTCAGAGATGAAATCTTTAATGTTTTGAAAATAAAATTACATATTTAAAAACAAAGTTAACAGTACTATATAAGTCACAATTATTGACAATTCAAAATACATAAAAATATATACAAAAAAAATTCACTCAAAGAAAAAGTTATATGAATCTCAAAATTCGAAAGGTATTACATAAATTAAGATGGAAAAAATACTTAGTATATTCTATATCAAAAATATTATACAAAATATCTTATATACTATATATAAAACAATAGCACTTATATACTAATGTTGTGGTTTACAATTGTGCAAAGCACGGGCTACTTCACTAGTCACAAAATATTAATGGATAATGAAGATTTAAGATCAAAAAAATCATTTACCTGATGAATTGCTCTTGAGAATCACTTCAAAAATTACCTCCCACAAACTCTCCAATTTAAAAAATTTTAATGAAGGTTATTTCTTGAGAAAAGACCACAACAAGTAGCCTCAGATGTTGCAAAAGTGGCAGGACTTCACTTTTGTGACACCCATCCAAATAGGTGGGCATCACAAAAGTGGCTAGTAGTTCGCTTAAGTGGCTTCTCGCTTTTGCAACCCCTGTCCACTTAAGTGAACCCCTCCCACATGATGGCCATTGCTTAAGTGATGAGCCATCGATAAAGCAGAGATCTATTTAGTGACCAAGCGCCTGAAAAAAGCAAGACCTACAACACAATGCTCTAGCAATCCAAAACAATATAAATCTCACAATTTGAAATCAATCATCAAGATTCGTTAGGAACCCCATAACCATAAATCATATATGCAACTTTAATATATTTAAGGTGTCAGACTCAATGGAATCATCAAAAATCAAATTTGACGTCCCTTTGACTTGAAATTTAATTAGTCGCAACTAAATATTTTTAAGACATTAAAATATCAAAACACTCTCAGGATATCTAAAAAATATATCAACGCTCATTCTAAAGCTACAATCAACCTCCGAATCCAATGAAATTGACATAAATTCAATTTGAGCAATTGAACTTAAAATATTTACCAAAGTCAAACATTTATCATCTTTCACTCAAATTTTTAACTTAAGGCCTCAAATCCATAATTCAATTTGAAATCTAATTTTGATAACTCTTTTAGACTAATTTTCACATTTTAGAACTGATGGAATTAATTAAACTCTTTTTTGAGACTCAAAACTCCAAAAAACATCAAAAATCAAAATTAAGCAACTTTATCCTTTAAAATTCAAAACTTACCAAATATCTTAGTATTTCACAGAATTTCAAAAAACCAACTTTTATAACTTATCAAATAAGTCTTGGGGTAACTATTAGGAGGAATAAAATGCTAATATTTAAGAAAAATATCAAACATGACCTTCGGGGTCATTATATGAATTCCTAACTCAAATCTTAATTTGTAGAGAATCATGTGGTGTCACGAACCGAAGCTACCTCCGAGTCATAAAACAATAGTTAGAATCTCGAACCACCCCAAGAAAACCTCATGGCATAGTATAAGCATCCTGAATCAGAGAGAATATAACAATGCAGAAGTAAGGCATACAGAAGTCTAACAATATCATAAAATATAATAGTAAAATCTTAAATGACGACATAGACTGTATATTTATACTTAGATTTGAAAGCCTTTATTGCATAGATGAGTTACTGGGACAGGTCCTAGCTAACTCAAAGTCTGAAAATAAAGTTTAGTATAAGAAAATGACATAAGAAGTACATCCTGAAAATATGAGGACTCATCCACCGAAAGTTGATAAAAAACCACTACTAACCATGAGTGTGAGAGGGAACGTTTGTACCTATATTATGAAATAATATAGACAAAAGTATGTGATCAATATTACGGAATACACTAAGTATGGAGAATGTTCACTACATGGCATAAAAATCAGTGTGATGCAATGATCAAGCTAATCATGAAAGAAATCGTTTAAAGCATGCCTAAAACCATAAACTATGGTTAATACAATACTCATAAATAAATCATAATCAAGCATAATGTAGTGAGAGATTAATTGACATAAACTATGTGAACTACAACATGGAGCTTAGTGTCATGCCCTCTGTCACGATCCAAAACTGGGTGTGATGGCACTCACATAACCCACAAAGGTGAGTCAGCCCAAAACCTAAATAACTCAACATAATAATAAAAGCGGAAGGTAAACAGACTAATAAGATAGATAAGAATAAGAAATTGAAAGCTACAACTATCCTAGAACTAGTGTCACATATACAAGCCTCTGTAATAAGAATATGCAAATGAAAATATAAGTCTCAATGTTTAGTCCTCAAATAGAATAAAATATAAAATAGAATTCTCGAAATCCTGTTGAAGACATAAGTAGCTACCTCATAAGTAATTTGAAAGCTCGATCCTGTAATGAATGAATACTAGCAAGAGGGACCGAGCTCACAATCTATAAAAATGTATAAAGGGATGAGCATCAAACAACAAGGTACTCAGCAAATGGAACTAACCTATAGTAAAGCAATGATGAACACAAGTACTCCTTAACTCCTAATCACATACTGCCGAGCTACACACCTGCATTCAAAAAATTCCCAGCATAATATATATACAAATCATAATAATATAAATATAATCATCACATGGCATCATATCTCAATATATCCAACTGATACTTAAGTCAAACGATACAATAATTATACAATCTCATAAGCAATACATTTTATAATATCAAGACAGAAATGATATGAAATGGAGTGAATGCTATAAGATGTGAATAATGTGATGCACTGTCAAATAATTATGATTCATGTTTGTCCTATGATACACATCTCCTAATCAATATATGTGTGTCAGAATGGAACCCATGGGAGTCTCACATAGACTATGTATCCATGAATATTGCCGACAAAGGCCTCAGCCAAATGCTCACCCATCCGGAAATAACCTCGGACTCAATATTAGCTGGCATATATTACCTCAGGTATCTGGAAGAAACCTCGGCTAATCATCGACCGACAGATACCTCAGCTAATCATCAACCAACAGAGACCTCGGCCACCAATCTATATGTTACCTTAATCATCTCTTGATTGTAGTCATCACAAGTATCAATGCACAAATAATAGTAGATGCACTGTGTATGATCTCAATTATATCACAGTGTCAATATCATAATGATTTTAATATTATCATTGTATCAATATCATCAATATCTCGATATCATCAATATCTCAGTATCATCAATGCCTCAATATCAGCATAGTCTCAATGTCAATCATATCTCAGTATAAGTGTCATTTCAATAATCAATATTAAATGATTCACAGGATCACATATATTACGAATCCACAATTAATTTACAAGTCAAGATATCACCATATGAACAATTACTCAATTTGAAAACTCATGATCAAAGTTTATGATGATACAATTCTACCCTAAAGTACTCAATTTCACACACATAAGAGCGTACAAGGTTCACTCATGCTTAATAAAAGGTTAGAAGTTCACTTGTCTTAGATAAAGTCTCAAATCAAGTCAAATCCAAAGCTTTTCCCTTCCTACGGTACTCTGAATCACCAAAATCTATTCAAATATAGCATCATAATCAGATAACAAATCTAATGACACTAAAATCAATCAATTTAGACAAAAGGTGTAAAATGATCAAAAATCTCATATTGAAAAAAGTATTCGAAAACTAAAAATTAATACATGAAACATTCCCCAAGTAATAAGGAGTTCAACGGTGAAAATCATTTCAAAAATGGAGTTAAAATGAGATAGAAATCATCAATTTAGCATGAGAAATTAAAGTCCAAAAAATCCTCAAATTCTTCAATTAAAATCCCAAAATTATAAGTTAAAAAACACAATTTAATCAATGAAAATCAATAGATTAGGTTAGAAAATAGTTACCCAATCCATTTGCCAAGAAAAACTTTAAAGAATATCTTGAAAACGAAGCTTGGGATATTAAAATTTGTGGAATATAGTCAAAAACCATCATTAAAAGAGGAACACTATTCAGGCAAAGCTAGTGCTCCACAAATGCGGAAGCCTGCCTTGCCTAATGCTCTATTAATGCAGAAGGTTAATCTGCGAACGCAGATCAATAGAACCCTCTCTTCCGTGAACACGAGCCCACCTCCACAAATGCGGAGAACAAGATAGAGTTGCACCAGAAACAACTAAAAATCAGCAAAACACAGCTTAAGTAATTCACAACATAGACCCACGAAATTCGTTCAGAACCCCATGAAGAGGAATCAAACACAGAACACTATCAGAAATGATGTTCCAGACTCAATAAAATCGTCAAAATTCAAATTTGAGACCTCCTTGGCCTAGAACATTAGAAAAATCATTTAAACTAATTTAGGACTTAAATACTCAAAATAATCTTGAAAGCTCTAAAAATTATAACAAATTCATTTATAACATTAGTTTCACCACCTGGAACAACTGAAACTGACGGAATTTCGATTCGAGCTCTCGAACTTTGAATGTTGATCAAAGTCAAACTATGATCCAAAGATCAACTAAAACTGCAACATTTGGTCCAAAATTTTCTTTTAAAGTCTGAATTCAGTTTTACAAGTTCTTCTAGATCAGATTCAGCATTTTGGAGCTGATGGAATTGACAGAATTGATTTCTAACACTCGAAACTTAAAATGACCACAAAACTCAAAATTTTCAACTTTAAGCCTTTAAAACTCTTTCTTTAACAAAATTACAAATTTTTACAAGGTTTTAAAAATTTGACTTTTAGACTAAGCCAAAAGGACCCAAGGAAACTTTCAGGAGGAAAAAATGGTAATTATGTCGAAGAATGCCAGAAATGACCTTCGAGGTCATTACACCCTCAAAATGAAAATAGAGTATCCTATTTGTGAAGGTAAGAACCATTTAATATCTGAGTTAAGGTGGATCCACTAACTAAATGTCATGACTCGTTCAAATCATGATCGCGCCTGTTAGATCCTACCTACAGGACAACCAATTACCCAATCCCAAGGTACTTGTCCTATCTCTCTAGTTAAAATCATAACAACACAATAGTATGAATAACCAAAACCTACCCAGAATATAGAAGTCAATTGTATAGAGCTACAATAGACAGAAGTACATACTAATATACATATATAACAAAACCATGATATAATACAACCCAGGAGTGCTCTTACAAATACAAAATACTACTGTACAAGGTCAATGTCTGAAAACAAAAGACTGCCATCAAAAGAAGGAGACTACAAGGTGTCTAGAACGGTCAGTTCTCACTAATAGTCTCTTGAATATTCCTAAAATCCCCCAAAAGTCAATGCCCCCAGCTATAACCTAAACCAGCACCATAAGAAGATGCAGAAGTAGGGGTGAGTACCAGAATAAGTCACCCAGTAGGCATCATCGGCCAACTGAGTGAAATAATATACATAAAGAAGCTCAAAAGTAGAAAGGTCCAATAGTCTTGTAAAATAACAACATAACCTCAACTGAACTGAAATATCATGTTGTACGCGGGTGAAAGGTCATAGTGTCTACCCCTGTACGCCTCCTGAGCCCTCATAAGCCTCAAAGGTACATCTACGCACAATCTATTTAACAAAATATTACCGAGCCTAAAAGAATCATTACAGAGGCCAACTCTCTACATCACAAGATTAAGTATAGGTTGTACGCGAGTATAAGGCCCTAGTATCTATGCTTGAACTCCCCCTGGGATCCTATAATCCCAGAAGGTACACCCATACACAATCAGGGTATAAGTGTGTGAATCCATGGGTAATTAGTCAGGCCCTCAGCCCAAGGTGCCACATAATAGTTGGGTCCTCGACCCATCCAAGAACTAGTACCACACAAGGCCTCGAACCCCTAGTCCTCTGACCTGGCCTCCGATTAAGTAGTTAGGTAGGGCCAGATGGTCTGACAATAAATATAATGGTTGGATGTATCCCCCACGGGAGAAAGAATCCCCCTAACACCATTAATAGGGCCTCAAACCCCTAATATCAATCAACGGGGCCTATCCCCAAGGATTTAGTCAACGGTGTCTCAGACTCAAAGTATCAGTAAGTGCTCGGACCCCTTAAGAATCGGCACCTAGGTCTTAGACACTGGGATGTGACCACCGGAGAATCAGACCATGGGGCACGTCACTCGGGGTCTCAGATACTCGGACGTGACCATCAGAGACTAGGACCACATGGTGCATCATCTAAGTCTCTGAGCATAGAACCAAATAGCCTCTCCCTAGTCCATCTGAATCTGAATACCCAAACTCACATTATATCTCTTGACAAGAATCATCCCCATCTAATGTAATGACCCAAAAATTTTTGAACTTCATAATGGTTGGTCAAGGTTAGTATTGGACTGGTCATGGTTGAATATTAGTAGCCATGGGATGTATTTAAGTGGCCAGATTCAAGGGAATCATTTTGGTGGAAGGTTGTAAGGCCATTTAGGCAGCATTAGATTTTAGAGCCCATATATTTTGGTACGAAATGAACTATGTGGGATACTATATATCAAATCAAATATCTTTGAGTTATCTTCGCAACACAACTAGTTTAACTCAATTTGGAGTTCGGATGTGAAAGTTATGGCCCTAGTAGTGAGACTGTCCGTAATTGGAAGTATGCTGGAAAAGGGTTTCAGAATAGGGTCTAAGGGTGAGACCACGGACCGTTTGGTAGTCCACGGTCTATGGGAGTGTTTTTGGGTTGGTCCAGTGTGATCCTAGGGGTTGGGAGCCAAGCCATAGACCGAGTATGATCCCACGACCACCTCACGGTCTGTGTGACGCTTCACGGCCCGTGAAGGGTCTCGTGGGGTGATCCAACGATGTTGCCAAGGTTTGGGATTGGACTCCGGACCAAGTGATGCTCCACGGACCAGTACACAGTCCGTGTGCTACTACACGTTCCGTGAGGCCCCTCGTGGGTTGGTCCAGAAAGTCCCACGAGAGTTCGAGCAGAAGCCAAGACCAAGTGAGATCTCACGGACAGTCTCACAGTTTGTGAGCCTCTGGATGGCCACTGGGTGCCTTCTATGAGGCACTGTGTTCAATGATCCCCTTCGTTTCATTAATGATTAATTCATAGTTTAATTAGATCCTATGCCCCTTTTAGCCTTCCTAAGGTCTCCTAACTTCCCTAAATCAAACCCTAATCCCTTTTTATCCATTCTAACACTCTTCAATCCTCACTAAAATTCTCTCAATCCTCTTGACCTCCATTGATGAAAGCTTGAAGAAATTTGGGAAAAGTCATCTTTCTTGCAAAATCATTCAATTATCTTGACTAATCTCAAGGTATGTGGGTTTGATTCATGGATTACCTTTCATCCATGAAGACCCAAGAACCCTACTCTTTAATTTATGAATTTAAGTTTTCCTTAATTATGGGCTCTTTAAATTTGGATGTATTTCATTGCATTGAGTTGTAGGCTGTAGAAATTATGTGTTTAAATGATGATAAGTTTGAATTTTATGAAATGCATGGCAATTCTTGAAGGATTAATGTGCATGTCCCTTTAATGGTTTAATACGCATGGGTAATTTGCATGATGCTTGAAATTGGGATTTCTCATGACTTACGTCAAATTATCTATCGAATTATGGTTTAAAGTTTGAATCCTCCTTTACCCATATACTGGATTTCTCATTCATGGCATATGTATTGAAGAATGGTTATGATGAAACTCTTGTTAAGGGCAGGGCCCTCTTGTTATGATATGATATGTTAAGGTTTGTGATCACATCGTCTCTTGTTATAGCTCCTTGAGCATTATGGGTGCTTGCACCACTTTGATATGTTATGAAGGCTTGATATGATAAGCTATGTAGATGAGCTACT
>JBCEWC010018264.1:0-12055 GCA_038996855.1 Solanum aculeatissimum
TAATAATCAAAGAATCCTAAAATATTTAGTAAGAGAAAAATATATTTTAAAAATTAAGGAGCCATAAAATATATGGTTAGAGAAAATTATTTTGAAGAGAGGAGAATATAAGGCAAGAGATATTATGAGATTAACGAATCCTAAAATATATAGCAAGAGAAAAATATATTTTAATTCCCTTATATAGTCATGTGAATAGACAAACTTCAATTACTGAAACATACATTTCTTCCAATCTGGTAATTCTGTTAAGAGTACTTACATGCATTTATTCATATTAGAATAGAAATTCATCAATATATTCCTGCTGTTAGAGATTATATTATCTTGTTTAGTTTTACATACTTCTTGCTAGATTGAAAATACGCTATCCCATTGCCATAATTTTTTATTAACAAAATTTAAATGATAAAATCAATATTTTTTCAAATTGTAAAATACTGATTAGTGGACAAACGTGCAACACACGTTACTATAAACTAGTTTACTTAAATAAGCATATCGACGGTGAGCTGCACACTTGTATATATTATTATGTAATAGAAACAAGGAAAGTACAATGTGAGCTAGCTAAATTGCTTGAGCCAACTTCAGAAAACAGCAATAAAAAGTAAGAAGTCTAAAAACATAAAACTAAGTAAATAAAAACTTAAAGAAAACTAAATAAATAAATAACAAAAAGAGAAGGGAAAGGAATTTACGTCAACTCAACAAGACCTTTTAGATGTGTTTGGTGCTTTCAAAAAATATTTTTTAACTTTTTCATCTTTAGTTGGCTTAAATGTTTTGAAATTTTTTTTCTAAATCAACTTATTTTTTTAACAATATGACTTTCTTCTAAAAACTAAGGAAAATATTTTCTAAAACTCTCCTCCTATCTTAAGTTATTATATTTTTTCTTACCCCAATCCTACCACGACCCCGACACCCCTCCCCCCCCAAAAAAAATTAAAATTTAATTTTTTTAAAAAATATATTAAAAGTTTATTTTTGAAAAATATTTCACATTTTAAATTTTTTAGTTTTTTCACTCCATATCTACCCCAACCCACCTACATCCCCAAAAAATTTAAAAGTTTATTTTTTAAAATAACAATTATCTTTTCACACCATCCCCTACCCCAACCCCCCTAACAACCCCATTGTCACGACCTGACCTTACAGGTCATGATATCACCTACCATACCCCACTAACAGGTAAGCTGACTCATAACGCAGAATTGCTAGTAATGGGTGTAAGGACAGAAGATAATAAAAAATAATAATCAACTAACAGTCTAACCACAAACAAAACATAATTGATACTATATAAACACAATATACCCACAAGACAACCCTCTCGGAACTTGGAAGTCACCCAGAAATAAGTTATCCAGTAGGCACTATAGGTCGACTGAGTAAGTACAACAAATAAAGCAGGGATAAGCTAGAATATAACTCCACCAATAGCCAATTACAAGATCACTGCAAGTATACACGCCAATATGGAAGCAATCAAAAATTGAACGATGGGGTAGTGATGTACGTGGGTGTAAGGTCCTACTATCTATTCCTGTACACCAATCACCCTCTCCCCCTATAAGCCCAGAAGGTACACCCACGTAAACAGATAAAGTGAGGGAGAGATACTCTGAAATATGGTCTAGAAATGTCAAGTCTTGAGTGATATACATGACCCAAACAATATGGATGAAATCTAGTTTTCGATAAACAGTAGCCCCGACCTAGCGTTGAACCCAGGCTATGACCTGACCTTTAACCCAAACTATGACCTGGCCTCAAACCCAAGCTATGACTTGGCCTCGAATCTAGGCTATAGTTTCGACATGGCCTCTACCCCGGGGTATGGTCAGACATGGACAAAATAGTCTGACAAGGCCTTAGGCCTCGAACTAGTCCGACATGGTATGAACGACATAGCCTCGAACCAGGTGGCTTCAAAAATATGGCCTCGAACTAGTGGTATATAGGATGTAGCTGAGGCTCAACTCCACCAGATTCAAGTCTACTATTCTGATCTACAAGGATCTATCCCTCTTAAGTCACACTGAGTAAGTAAACAATAGTCTGTCGATCCTGAACAACGCAGGTCTAGGGCATCACCAACCTAAGCCTAGACTAAATCCCAACAATCATTAAATAACCAAAAATACAACTGTTAATCAGTATATCAATCACAAGTAACCTCAATATGTCAAACAAATACCCTGTCAATTCCATATGTCAGCCAATATAGTAAATCAAACACGTACAAGCTCAGACTGGTTTCCCTGTCCAATATTCATGTTATCCGGAAAAGATCCATATATTCTAACTTAATCTAGAAGAAGGAAAGTTGTAGCCTACCTAAATGACAATCACATGCAATCCAAATCACTCTAAAGGTGCCTTTCCTTTTCAAATAGTCTCAGAATGTTGTGAAGCTGTCAAAATAGGATTAAAACATAAATATGATCATTTCAGTACTAAACTCACACGAAATGGGAGTAAGACCAACCCCGAGGCTAAAAAAAAGAGTGAGTCCTGCGTGCAAAACTACAAAACAATCCCTGTATAATGGTTCTTACATCTTCCCAAGTCATGCCTAGAAGTAAGGCTCAATCCAATGCTCAAAACATACTAAATGGCCCAAATATACAAGATATTTCTTTTAAAAAATTAACCAAAAAAAGCAGAAGGTTTTATAGTAATTTTACCTTGAACTCAACTCAACTGGAAGATTCCAACAACACCACCTTGTGTGCCTAAAAAAATTGCACAAAATAGACCCAAATTATACTAAAATATTATTCGAAATGACCAATTAATCACTTTTCAAAGTTTTCAAAAATAACTCCAATCCACAACAGTAAAAATAGTAAAAAATCACCTTGAACGACACGTCAAAAGTAATTTTTTACACTTCCATGATGTTCTCCTCAAAATTCTATACAAGTTAGCTTTTTGAGTCACCTGATTTGGCTTCGAAATGAAGAATTTATCACTATTGAAACTTTTTTATCGTTTATGGTTGAATTTTGGAATTTTATCAGCTATGTACCACCTCAACTTTACTCTCTCCAGTCGAAGTGAACAGTACCCCACAATTGCGGAGTACAAAGTCATTTGACCTCCGCAAACATAAGATGTCCTCTGCAAATATGGAGTGTTGACTGTCTGACCTCTGCGAACGCAGCCCATTGGCCCATGATTGTGGAGCACTATGCAGTTGGCCTCTGCGATCGCGGAGCACTGGTGCAGTTGCACCAAATTTTAGCTAAGTTTAATTTTTTGATGGGGTGTTCAAAATTCGTTCAGAACTCTGTACGCATAAACAAACTATGCAACCCTATCAAATTCGATATTTCAAATCCAATGAAGTAGTCAAAATTTCCATACGAGGTCGTTATGATTGAATATAAGTTCTACTTCCCAAGGTCATATTTTACAAAAATCTACTAAGGGGACCGAAATTAACCTAGGTGACTCGAGAACTGAACAAAAGGTCATTTTAGACCAAATTCAATATTTCGGAGCTATCCGTTCTTTCAAAAAATTTATTCGGGCGCCTTTTCCAAGAATGTTGATCAAAGTAAATTATTGGCTAATTTTGAAGGCTAAAATGCAAACTCGGTACAAACTCACACTAAAGGCTTTGATATTCGAGTTGATCATGTTTCTAGCATAATTTGAATATTTTGAGGCTAATGAAATTGTTAGAATTCCGTTTGGATGCCCTTTACCCATGTTTTACTTCAAGAATCACTTTTCAAGCTATAACAGACCTTCTAACACAGAAAACTGCACAACTTTCAAACGAATGATGAGGTGACCGAGCTACTAGTGCCGGTAAGTCATAAATGACCTGGGGTCACTATAGGAATGCTCTAACTAGTGAAAAAGATGCAGCAACACAGAAATAACCTGGAGGGTTATTACAATATCTACTACTACAAAAAATTTTGTCTTTGAAAGTAAGGATAAGGGCATACCTGAAAACTCAAATAGGTTGGGTTACTGCTCCCGTATATCCCACTTGATCTCCCAAGTAGCCTCCTCAATTAGTTGGTGGTTCTACTAAACTTTAACCACATGTATGGCCCTAGAGTGAAACTATTTGACATCTCAGGCTAAAATTGCTACCAGCTCCTCAACAAAGGTCAGGCGATCATCTAACTCAATAGAATCATACTATAGCACAAGTGACTCATCTGATATGTACTTATGTAGAATCAAAACATGAAAAATTGAATATATAGCTGAATATGTTGGAGGCAAAGTTAACTCATAAGAAACTACACCAATCCTCCTCAAAATTTAAAATGACTTGATATATTAGGGGCTAAGGTTACCCCGCCGACCAAATCTCATCACCTCTTTAAGGGAGATACTCGTAGAAATACTCGATAACCAACATCAAAACATAGAGACCGACGTCTACGATCAACATAACTTTGATACCAACTCTCAGGTTTCCTCAATCTGTCTTAAATCACCTGGACACCAGATAGAGCCTCCAAATTAAATATATACCACCCGATCTAGGTTTTGTGGACTCAAACCAACCAACCAAAGTATGATAATGCCTACCATGTAAAGCCTCGAACGGGACCATCTGAATGCTAAAATAGTAGCTATTACTGTATGCAAACTCTAGCTAAGGGAAAAAACTGATCCCACTAACTTCCAAACTCCAATACACAAGCCCACAACATATCCTCTAGGGCTTGGATAGTGCGCTCTAACTGGCAATCGATCTGTGGATGAAAAGTTGTACTAAGGTCAACCAAGGTGCCCAACTCTTTCTGAAAATCTCTCCAGAAGTTAGAGGTAAATTGTGAACCTCGATATGATATAATGGACATTGATACCCCATAAAAATGGACTATCTCCTGAGTATATATACGGACCAACTGCTCAACACTGTAGGAGAATCGAACTCAGAGGAAATGAGGTTATTTGGTCAATCGATCAACGATGACCTAAATACTATCAATACCTCTGAAAATGCAAGACAACCCCATTGCAAAGTCTATGATGATCCACTCCTATTCCCACTCAGGAATGGGCTACCTCTAAAGCTCTCCACCGGGTCTTTGATGCTCAGCCTTTACTTGCAGACAATAGGATACATAATCATTTATATCTCTCTTTATACCATCCCACCAGTAATGTTGCCCCAAATCTTGATACATCTTTGTTGTGCCTGGGTGGATACAATATTTTGAATCATGAGCCTCATTTAGGATCAACTATCAACCCTTTAACTCTGGGAGCACACAATCGACCATCAAATTTGAGGACCCTATTTGAGCCTATAATAACTTGGCCATTTTACCCTGCAAAACTCAAAAGAGTTTCTAGTGACACATCCTCATATTATCTGGCACATATCTGATCAAATAGAGAAGAGTGAGCCCTAATGAAGCCTAATACCTTCTTAGAGTCTGAAATATCCAATCTCACCATCCTATTGGCTAAGGACTGGACGTCCAAAGCTAAAGACAACTCCATATTGGGAAAATAGGCCATGCTACCCATATTGATTGCCTTCTAGTTCAAGGTAGCTATGACAATATTAGCATTGCCCGGATGGTAGATAATAGAAAGGTCATAATCTTCTAATAGATCGATCCAACATTGCTGCCTAAAATTCAAATCCCTCTGCCTCATAATATGGTACAGGCTGCAATGATTTGTGTATATCTCATAATGTACCCTTTATAGGTAGTGCCTCTATATCTTGAACGCAAAAACTACCGCCGTCAACTCTAGATCAGTAGTGGGGTAGTTACGCTCATGAACTCTTAACTGTCGGAAGGCATAAGCAATAACTCAACCTCGTCACATTAGACATCCAGACCAATCCTTGAAGCATCACACTATACTATAAACCCCTTGCCCTCAATTAGAAGAGTTAGAATAGGAGCGGTAGTAAGAACCTCATCGAGTCTTAGAAAGCTCAAGTCACACTTCTCAAATCACACAAAAGGAACACCCTGGCAAGTCAGTCAAGTCAATGATGCAACAATAGTGGAGAATCCCTCAACAAAATGCCTATAACACCTAGATAAACTAACAAAACTCCTAACCTCGATAACGGATATGGGCCTAGCCCAACCATAAATAGCCTCAATCTTAACTAGATCCACCATAATGTCGTCCTTGGATACTACGTGCCCTAGAAATGCAATAGACTAATTAGAACTCACACTTAAAGAACTTGTCTTGAAGTTGGTGATCTCTCAATGTCTAAAGTACAGTCCTCTAGTGTTAGGCGTGGTGCTCTCAGCTCAGGGAGTAAACCAAGATATCATCGATGAAGACTATGACAAAAGAATCTAGATAGGCTCGAATACACGAGTCATCAGATCCATAAAGGTTGCAAGGGCATTAATCAGTCCAAAAGATATAACCAGGTACTCATAATGGCCATAAGGGGTCCAAAAGTCAATCTTAGGAATGTTTGTTGCTCTAATCTTCAACTAATGATAATAAGACCTCAAATTAATCTTAGAATACACCAGGTCTCCCTATAAATGATCAAACAAGTTACCAATACAAGGAAGGGGATAATGGTTTTTTTATCATCACCTTATTCAGTTGCCTATAATCTCATCCAAAGAGTCTCTTTCTTTTTTTAACAAATAAAATGGGAGTACCCTAGGCAGAATCACTTGGTCATTTTAAACCCTAATCTAGAAGACCTTGAAGATGAACACGAAGCTCTTTAAGCTTGGTAGGGGTCATCCGATAAGTAGGAATAGAAATGGGCTTAGTTCTCGACTCTAAATTTATGGCAAAATCAATATCTCTCTCTAGAGGTAAATAAGACAAATCAGTAGAAAACACATCTAGATACTCACAAACTGCTGGAACTGGCACAATAGAAAGAACTTCGACGAATATATCACAAACATGAGCCAAGTACTCTAAACAACCAATAGTTACTAATCTCCAGGCCCAAATATAAGAAATGATATCGACCTATCTGCAACTAATAGATCCTTACCATACTACTAGAGGTACATCATGCATAGTTAAGGTAACAGTCTTGGTATAACAATCTAGAATTGAACAGTGAGGAGCCAACTAATCTATGCCCAGAATAAATATCAAAATCAAGCATATCAAGTAACATTAAAAATATTCCCGAGTATCCTGGTCCTAAATTGTAATCACACATAATCTATATACAAGATCCACTACTACAGAATCACCTATATGAGTTGAAACATAATGTCGGGATGGAAGGGGCTCAAGTCTCACCCCTAAATGGGAAGCAAAATAAATAGATACATATGAATATATGACCTAGGATCAAATAAAGTTGAGGCTAACTGCTGATATAAAGTGTTTATACCTATGGTAACATTATCTGATGCCTCGGTCTCTAACCATGATGGAGTTGTATAAAAGTGGCCCTAATGGCCTCCTCCTCTGATATAGCCTCTACTATAAGATTTGCTGCCTCTAGAACCACGCTGATCACCTATAAACCCATACAGGTCATATTTGAAACCCTGCCAATCATCCTTATGGCTTAGATCCTGACCTCTATCTTCGACTGCCGGTAATGGGGTTGATTGGTCGACCTACGGAGATGACTACCTCGCTCTCTGCACGAGGAAATCTTTATACCAATAATCTAGCTCCTAATAATTATAGCACCCTAGAGAATCTCGATCACCCCGGTATCTACCACTGCAACCTATGGTACCTGTCTCAAAAGCTTTGGCCCCTTAGTTGGCTTACTAAGAGGACCCAACCTACCCTGATAATGTGTATTTATGTCCCTCGACCTCTACCTTGTGTGATAAGGAGGGTCATCTTTCCTGACAGTATCCTATGAATGGTGACTAACCTCAGAAGGATGTAATAAAGCCTGAAAAGGATGACTAGATTGACTCTGCTTCAACCTTGATTGAACTTATCAAATTACGGCTGGATTTATATCATGCCCCACTATAGCTTCCCTCAAGGCAAGCCTGTTTGTCGTTGCCCCCATGGGACTTGCGATGTATCTACTCACTTGTATGAGTATGATCAATGTTGCTTCCCAAGAACACGTAAGTGTACGCTGTAACTCAAGTAATATAATGGCTCTTAAAGAGCTGGGAAATCGAATCAAAGGACTTTAATCTAGCTCTAATTTCTTTCAAAAATACAAAATAAATTATGTGTGTTATGTAAGAGAGATAATGGTGTTTACTTCCTACTGACCTACTAAAATAAAATAATTAGCAACTAATTCAATTCCTTACTAAGACTTAAAAAATTTAAGCGAACTTCTAGGACTGCAACCATTTTAGACATATGTCCTATTTTTAATCCCTCAGGTTACTAATGAGTTTTCTAATCACTGATTTACAGGGTTTAAATTATAACCATAGTCTTTCGACCTCTAATTGCCTATTCTCATTGACAACCTAACTATATCATTGAATAGGGATAGGCGTAAACCAATGTAAATGCATTAAATTTATCATCCCATTTTATTAATCAAGTAAGGTATATGGATAGGTGTCATATGCCTCCCTTATACGAATCATCCTAGAACCCTAGAACAAATAAGCTCCCTATATCCTGTGTTCTATCCCCACAACATCTTCCAAATCCAAGGTAGACACCGAATTTATTTTTTACAGTTGGTTACACAATAAAATATAGATTAAAGGAATACATGAGTAATTAATATAAAAACCCATTCATAAACCATAGAGAAAGAATCTAGAATATAGTATGTGTCTACAACCCTAAAATGAGAGAAATTAGCCACCCATTGTTTGAATCAAAAATCAAAATAATCCAAAAAACGTTCAATGAGTGAAATTAAAGGAGGAAAAGTAGAAATATTAACCCTAAGGATATGTTATTCGACCTTCTCCTCTGTTCCAGCAAAATATGAATAATTAAAAAAATTTCTAAAAATAACGTATATAACTTAAAATTTTCATTTTACAACTTTTTTCTACTTAGTTTCAAGTCCACAACGCGGACTCGTTTTCTCCATGTGTATTTGTCCAATTCCTGCTTCTTGACAAACTTTAACCTTTCATCAACCCAATCTTCTTCGCGGACTGGTTTCACCCTTGTGTATTTCACACCTTTTCTGCTTCGCTGAACTTTGTACTATCATAAAAGCACCTCCACAATATGGAGGTGTCACTTTTTAGTATCTGTTGACTTTTTTTCACTCCAATTTCCACGTTGTGTTCTCCTTACTTTATGATCATAGACTTGGACCTCCATTCATGTTTAAAATCCTGCAAACCATAATCAAAATAGCTTCTTAGAAGGTTAGCTGGAAAAAACAAAATCACAAGGAAAATCATCTAGACTCTATAAATTTTTCCTCAAACTAAGATATAAATATGGGTAAATTTGGCTATTGGGCATATGAATACACCTAAGATCACTACCCCACACTTAAGGCTTGATTCGTCGTAGCGGACAAACTATTACACATGCATACATACTCACAAGGTAGTCTTGCTCAGGTAACAAATATTTACATAGGGGCTTCTCTAAACAGTATGTCACACACTCAATTTACATTGACCAATCAAAAATTACCCAATCTCAGAGATGTCCTATATGATATACGCGGACTCATGTGAAACTTTTATTTTGAGTTATTATAGTTATCAATCCTTTGATAATCATGTACCCTCATAGGAAGAACTACTATCCATAGAGACACAATGGCATTAATGCAAACATGAATGATGGGTATCACAACAACTCTCACTCTCCCAAATGATATCACATGTTGCTCATAATCCCTATAGGTTTTCTCCTAATGTAGGTCCTCACTCTTGTAACAGTCCAACTTTAAGGATCACATAGGACTTTATTTTTGTTGTAATGTAGGCTAAGGGCAGGTGGGTAGTATTTTTGGTTATGAATTAGTGACTTAACTTCCAAGCGCTTTAGTCTATTACCCCCTGAGAATTATCTAAATACTATTGTTATTAAGCATCTATACACTAAAATAATATGCAAGATTTTTTTTTGTACAGATACTTCACTTCAAGAGTATATCCGTGATGCGGATTGGTCACCGACCCTTCTGGTTCTCCAAAATTTTTTTATTTTTTATTTCTTTCTAAACCAAGACTTGTCTCTGAGGTATCCTTTTAAAGCTTATTCACTCCTTTAACTTCCCATCCTAAAGCGCTTAGGATATTTTGACCAAAATCAAGGTCTTTAAAAGAAAGGGATTGTCTTATTAAGTGATTATCCAACAAACAAGTTTAAGGCTCAACAAGGCTAACTAAGGGTGAATTAACTATGGTGGGTTCTGATGAGGGTCTAGAATGGGATAGCCAAAGAAACACCTAAATCACTTCCTAAAGCTCTACGCTTTACTCAATTCAGTATACATAGAGGACAAGTTCTAGCAACTATGGCAACATGAACAATCAACTGAGCTCACTTTCACATGACACATTTCCATCTAGGGATCAACACTATCATAACCATCACATACGCTCACATGAATTCAAAATTAAGCGTACATTCATAGGTAAAAAATAGAAATTTTTGGGCATTTTGAATTTTTTTAATTTTTCTGCCAACATGCCCGCTATGCAATATTGAACCTTTACAGCTACCAGCACAGACACATGAGACACTACATTGACGAATACCTTTAGGCTGATCATTATCCATCCATCATAGGGCCCTGTCACTTGACTATGACTATGTAAAATGGAAGAATCAAAACAATTTAAACCAAACAAGCTAACATTAAACTACTTCAGAAATAACATAATAACATCAAATATATACAGACCAACTGAAATGTAAAGGAACATAACAAAAATTAAAAATTATCTTAAATATAAGGGGAAGAATAAAAATTAAAGCAACAACATCATCAAAGCAAATACCCCCCACTTCATACTTAAAACATTGCACTATCCACAGTGCAAGTACATACCAACTAGGTGAAAAAGGGGGTCTGCTACTCACTTGTTGTCCATCCCTAAGAGGGGCAAGTACATTTTCCATATTCAATGAGGGCTCGTCCTCTGGCTCGCCATTAGACTCAATATTGGATGTCTGTCGGACGTGCTCCACATCTATGGGGACACATCCATTGGCTCGAAGAACCTTGGCCTGATCCCTAGAACCAATTTTGCATGATCATTCAGAGGGTGCTTGAGCTAAACCTGATAGAGCTCATTAGCAGTGGCAGGCTGACCTCTGGTAATATGGCGTAGCATCTCCAAGCCATACATGCACCCCATAATAAGCTCATTTCTATGGGTACATTCTTGAGTAGTCAGGGTCGGCCCAAAGGATTGTTCCGACCACTTTGTGTTTGTAACATTGAAGGGAATCAAGCGTATGTCGAGCATGTAATCAAGGGGATCCTCGAGAATGAACCTGGGTGCCTCGGGAACCGAACAAAAGGTCGTTCTATATGAAACTCGACGTTCTAAAGTTAACTGTGCTATCAAAATTTTCATTCGGGCGAACTTTTCAAAAATATTGATCAAAGTCAACTATTGACCAATTTTAAAGGCTAAAATACAAAACTCGATACAAACTTACATCGAAGGCCTCAGTATTCAAGCCGACCACACTTCTAGCCTAATTTGGCCATTTTGAAGTTAATGGAACTGCCAAAATTCCATTCTGGGTCCGTTTACTCTTATTTTACATCAAGAATCACTTTTCAAGCTATACCAAGCCTTATAACACAAAAAACTACACAATTTTCAAATGAACGACCAGTCGACCGAGCTACCAGTGCCAACAAGTCATAAATAGCCTGAAGTTCGCTATAGAAATGATTTAACTGACGAAAAAGATGGAGAAATACTAAAATGAGCAGGAGGGTCATTACACCCATCCTCCTGCCCACCCTAGAAAAAAATTAAAAAATTATTTTTAAAAATATCTCAGTTTTTGAAAGTTTTTTCTTACATCATTGTTACCCCGACTCCGATATCATCCCCACCCCCTAACCAACCCCCCCCCCCCCCCCTTCCCTCCATATTTTTTTAAAATTTATTTTTGATAAATATTTCATATATTAAAATAATTATTTTTTTACTCCAGCTTG
>JBCEWC010018265.1:0-12055 GCA_038996855.1 Solanum aculeatissimum
ATATATATATATATATATATATTTCAAGTTTAAAAGTCATTGACCATGTAAATCCCATGTTTTGACCTAAATTATATGAAGAGGATGTTTGATGGAAGAAGGAATCCCAATCAATGCTATATAAGAATATAAAGGTCCTAAATGTTAAGAGTCATCACTTATATTATGGCTTCATAAGAATACTACAAAACTTAATGTAAGATCACAAATTCCTTCCTTTATACAACACGGATATTATGAGTGATGAAGGTTTCCAAGTATGCTATGAAACCCATTGAAATTATTAGAAAGATGCGCATTATTTAAAGGTCTTCTTTATTATGTTATGGTGTACAAGTTTATGGATGTCATGAAAATAATCTTCTCTATATGTTATTTGGGACTATAATCATTAGAGTCAAGAATGAATAAATGACCAAAAAGGGTGGTGTTCCCATGCAGTATATGTTATATTAAATTCCAAAAAAGGGGTATTCTCATAAGGTTCTTATCATATGTTAACTGAAAATGATAGTGTTCTCGTAAGGTGATTATGAGGCATTAACCAAAAATAGTGGTGTTCCATAAGGTAAATGATAGCCCATTAGTAAAAGGATAGGAGATGATGAGTTGATAGTAGAGGCTTAGACAAGATTACGATATTGGTCGATAGTAGAAGCTTAGCGAAGACATAGGAGTTATCTTTATGATGATGATTAATCTTCTAAATGCTTATGGGACGGGTTTGTAGAATACCTCTCCACTAATTATATTTCGTGAGAGTTTTACTTAGCTCCGAGTGGACTTTGGGATGAATGAGGAAACTCGCCGTTAAAAGAGGCATGAGACCGCTAGTAGAATCCCATTGTCCTATAACTAGGTACCACAATAGGAAATAGGAGTCACTTGCTAGTAGAGGTTGATTTCTAGACCAACCTATAGTAGAGGTTGTTTAATAGCAAGGCTTTACTGGATCTACTTAGGCATCTTAAGAGGTCACCTTGGGAAGTGGCTTCCCCTATCTTCTGATTTAGGGAAACATCAAGATTCCATGGTTAGCTCTGATGCTTTATGTCAGTTAAAGGGTGCTCTCACATATGTTCAAGTTCTCCTTATGACCCCAAGATGTACTTTTATAATGATTTAAGATAGTTCCCTTTTATTATGTCGGAAGATGTTTATTTCCACAAAATCTTTTTTGAAGTTCTTTTAACTCATGGTTTTACAATTTCAAATGGTGTTTCTCCTAATGGTGTATGGTTATGTCTACTAGTATGTAAGATGGTCTCCACTATGATTACTAATGTTTCTTTCTTACTAAAATAGTCTATTATGTAAAGTGATGTATTACTCACCCAAGGATGATAGTATTTTAATTGTTCATAAGAACACATGTCTTCTCACTAATCTTCAACTATGTGTCTCATTATGCGCCTAAATAATGGTAATTCTTTATTTTCCATATGCATTATTTTATGTTTTATAGATGTAATAGTGTGTTAAAAAATTTGCCATACATATGTTCTCCTAAAACTGCAAAGATGTTTCTTCTATGGAATACGATTTAAATATCTATATTTCATGCTTGTTGTACATTTATATGGTTCCCTTATTCACGACTATGCTCATCCATGCATCCTACCAAGTTCTTTCTAAAGTTACGTTTTTATATTTAAATGGTATTGGCTTGATTATGACTTACTAATGCTTTTAGAAATTATATATAATAATATGAGACTTAGTATGAATTATTTCATCATTGTTTTCATGTCATACAATGCATACCTATATACCAGTACATTAAGAGTACTAATGCATACTTCTATGCCTACATGCTTTAACCATGTATGGACCGATGCTCCTCAATATCCTCCGCATGCCTATCTTGGATTTTTAAAGATTGTGCTCGTGGTGTGTCCTCTAGTTAGAGGA
Organism: Solanum aculeatissimum; assembly: GCA_038996855.1. Lineage (NCBI taxonomy): Eukaryota > Viridiplantae > Streptophyta > Magnoliopsida > Solanales > Solanaceae > Solanum > Solanum aculeatissimum. The sequence goes on from JBCEWC010018265.1 coordinate 1,912, forward strand.
CAATATCCTACTTCTATCTTGCTCATGTTGAGACTTAGTTTAACTTTACCTTCTAGTTTGACGGTGATCATTGGGCAGGTCTTCACCCCCGTCCTATTCATGCTTAGAGGTATTGTTGGATACTACACTATTTACCCATGATCTGATGTTGAGATATTATTTTGGAGACTTTCCCCTTAGACCCTATCCCTTATATGATGCTACTGATAATGATGGAAAGTAATGAAAGTCCTAAGTCCCTATTTCCTTATAGCTTGAGTCCTACTTACCCTCCCCTTAGTATTTGCTTGCTATGTATTTCATGAAAATCCTATTTCCTTATTCATCCTCATAGCGTGAGTCAGAAGCCTTTATTCCTTTAGAATTATATATTGAATGTTTTCTTTATATTCTGCAACCAAAGATGTGCAAATGATATGCTAAGAGGATTGTTTGGGCTGTCTTCGGGTTTCCCATTCACTCTATTACGTCTAGGCCCTAGGCTTGGGTCATGACAAGCTTGGTATCAGAGCACTAGGTTTATAAATGATCCTTATACATCTAATACATTGCGTTGAGTAGAGTTTTATTCAAGGGTGTGACGTGTTACAAATCTATGAGTAGGAGCTTATAAGACATTTAGGAATTGTCTCACTTCTTTCATGATCCATGTTGTGCCTTAGAGTTTTAGTAAGATTCCCTTTATCTAACGGATTATTCTTTGTAGTTTTCTAGATAATGCCTCCAAGAAGGCTACCTCAAGCCCCATAAGACGAAGGTGTAACTCATGTAGAGTTTTGAGCCGCCCTCTCTATGTTAGAAGAAATTGTGACCAACCAAGCCAACCAAGGAGGTAATGTTCTAAATGCTCCCACTGCATTTTTTAGGGTAAGGGACTTTACTAGTATGAAACCTCCCGAGTTCGATGGATCATAAGTGGAGGAGGATTTCCAACAGTTTGTGGATTAAGTGTACAAGGAGTTAGCAGTTATGAGAGTGACTTTGGAGGAGAAGGCAAAGTTAGCGGCTTTCCAATTAAAGTTCTTGCTCAAGTATGGCACACTTAATGGAAAAGTGAGAGGAATAAGGATTGGGGTCCTATATCTTAGGGAGAGTTCAAATATGCATTCCTAGATCGCTTCTTTGCCTTAGAGTTGAAGGAAGCCTAGATGCAAGAATTTATCAATCATAAGCAAGGTAATATGAGTGTGAGGGAGAATTCACTCAAGTTCACTCAAATCTCCAAATATGCCCCATCATAGGTAGTCAACTCCCGTGCTAGAATGAGCAAATTTATGTTAGGGTTATCAGATTCTCTTGTTCAAGAATATTGGATTGCCATGTTAGTAAAGGAGATGGATATTTTAAAGCTTATGGCCTATATAGAACAAATTGAGAATGAAAAGATGAGAAAGAGTGCTAGATAATCATAGAAGGAATGTTTTGATGAGGATAGATCATCATCTACAAAGACTTTGGAGCCAAGGAGTGAAGGAGAGAGAAACCCCTATCCTATTTCTGACAAGTATGACAGAATGCATCTAAGGGAGTGTTTGATGGGACTTGAAGGTTGTTTTGAATGTGGTGAGTTGGGATACAAGAGAAGGGATTGCCCGGTGGCCTCTAGGAAGTGAAGAAAAAGAGCTAAAAATGCCTTGCTCGGTACGTATGTGTTTCTCCCAAATGTGGTAATGATTAATGCTAGATGGTTTCATATTATGACTTTACAATTGAGTTTTGGTGTAAGTGTTCGTGTTAAGGTATTGATATGGTGGTACTTTCCATGTTCATCCCCATGCATCATTTATTCTAGTCTTTACTTATTGATCATTGTGCACGCATATTCATGGAATTTGTTTTGCTTGGAATCTCATGTGCAATCATGAAAATATGTCATGTGTGCATCTAAAATAATGTTGGTCTTAATGATTTAAAACTTCATGAAAATTATTTTAATTAGTGTCTTAAGTGTGATTATGAAAAACATGTTATGTATGCATTCAAAAAGGATGGTGTATTATATTAAAGATTTTAAAACCTTGCATGAAAGTGATGTTAGGTTTTTTATTTGTATTAATGATGGGTTGCTATATGTGTATGTTCATTTCCCTCTTATTGTGCTAGCTTGATCAACATTCAGGGATGAATGTTCCCTGGGGGATATTATAATACCTCAGATTAGGATCCTACGAATATGGACATATTAGCCTAAACAATGACGTAGAGTCATTGTATGAGGGTGAAATATGGCTTGTAAGAGGAATTACAGATCATAGGCGGATGGCCTTAGCTTAAAAGAAGTTGGAGTTTTTAGGAAGGTGACCTACGAGTTTTCAGACAACCTGTATAATGGGTTACATCCCGTAGAAATATTTTATGGAATGAGGCTAGGAAAATAAGAAAAATGGCTAAGTGTGAAAGGACTCTACGAGTCCTACCATGACTTGTAAGTTCATATATGGCTGGTAATATGGTTCGTGATTTTGGGGCCAAATATAATGATTTCTGGATCATTGCTTACGAATAATAGTACGTGTCGTGCTTCTTTGTATTGGCCATACACTGGCTCTCGTAGTTTGGACTACCAAATACATTAAGGGTATTTCCAACATTTACTATTCCCTCAAACCTTTAACAACCTTATCTATCCCCTCCATGACTTCTCATTTAATTCAAGCCTCTCTCCCATCAAGTCGAGTGCAAACTATTCCAATCATCTAAGTTATAGAAGGAGTCCATATATATATATATCTACTTTAAATAATTTTATATCTTTGAAAACAAAGAATTAGATGTTGGATGACCCACCAAATGAAATCTCTTTGAATTATCTTTCAAACGCAACTGGTTTCACTTCATTCGATGTTTAGACCAAAATGTTACACCCATTTTAGTGAAGCATTGTCGGGCTGCCAGTTCATACGACCCACTCTACAGGCCATGGATTGGCTTACGCCCTGTAAATGGGTTTTCGTGGGAACGATCCAGTGTGTTTTAAAAAGGGTGTTTTTTCTCCTTTCCTCACACCCTAAGGCCAATGCAACATCTTTTTAGCCTCTATTACACCCCATATCAGTTTTATACTCCCCATTTACACCTATTCCAAAACCATTGTTCAAAGCCTAATTCCTAAATATCCTCTCAACCTCACAAGGTTCTGTATTGAAGGCAAAAGCTAGAGGTTCGGGTTTCTCCACCAAAGTTAGTGATTTCTACATAGTTCTTTAGCTAAGGTATGTGGGTTTGATTTGTGAAGCCCTTTCCTTCACAAAGCTCAAGTTCCCTATTTTATTTTGGGTTCAAGGTTTACGCATGTTGTGAAGTTTTGGAAAGTTGATCTAATCATGTAGTTTGTTATGCATCCTTAGTTATATGAAGCATATTCGTGTTATGTTATCATCTATGATGCATATTGAGTTGAAGCTAATGATTTTCAAGTTAGGGTTATACAAGTACCATGTTAGGTTGATTGGAATGATTCCAAATGATTACATCTTTCTTATGTATGCATGATATATATATATATATATATATATATATATATATGAATTTCATGTTTAGGGGTCTTTGAGAATGTAAATCCCATGTTTTGACCTAACTTATATGAAGAGGATGTTTGATGAAAGAAAGAAGTCCCAATCAATGCTATATAAGAATATAAAGATTCTAAATGTTAAGAGTCATCATTTATGTTATGGAGTCATCGAAACACTATGAAACTTTATGTAAGATCATGAATTCTTTCCTTTATACAACACAAATATTGTGAATGATGAAAGTTTCCAAGTATTCTATGAAACCAATTGAAGTTATAAGAAAGCTATGCATTATTGAAGGGTCGTCATTATTATGTTATGGTCTACACATTTATGCATGTCATGACTTTACTCTTGTCTACATGTTATTTGGGACTAGACTTATTGGAGTCAAGAATGAATGAATGTCTAAAAAGGGCGGCATTCCCATATGGTAAACTTTAAATTAAATTTTAAAAAAAAGGTGTTCCCGTAAGGTTCTTACCATATGTTAACCGAAAAGGGTGGTATTCTCGTAAAGTGATTATTAGGCATTAACAAAAAACGATTGTGTTCCCATAAGGTAAATGACATCCCGTTAGTAGAGGGATATGAGATGATAAGCCAATAGTAGAGGCATAGATAAGATTATGATGTTGGTCGATAGTAGAGGCTTAGCTAAGACATAGTAGCTATATTTATGAAGATGATTAATATTCTAAATCTTTTTGGGATGGGTTAGTAGAATACCTCTCCAATAATGATTTCATGCTTCATTCTTATGATTATTCCGTGAGAGTTTTACTTACCATTGAGTGGACTTTGGGATGAATACAGAATCTCCCCATTAGAAGAGTCATGAGACCTTTAGTTATCCCATAACTACGTGCCATCGTAGAAACTAGGAGTCAACCACTAGTAGACTATGATTTCTAGACCAACTAATTGTTGAGATTTCTCAATAGCATGTCTTTAGTGGATCCACTTAGGCATCTTAGGAGGTCACCTTAGTAAGTGTCTTCCCTCTTCTTCTAGTTTAGGGAAACATCAGGACTCCATGGTTAGTTCACATGGTTTATGTTGGTTAAAGGGTTCTCTCACATATGTCAAAGTTCTCATTATGACCCCAAGATGTACTTCTATGATGATGTAAGATGGTTCCCTCTTATTATGTCTAAATATGTCTATTTCTACGAAAAGTGTTTCGAAGTTCCAATAACTAATAGTTTTACAAGTTCAAATGGTGTTTCCTAAAGGTATATGGTTATGTCTACAAGTATGTAAGGTGGTCTCCACTATGATTACTAATGTTTCTTTCATAATAAAATAGTCTTTTACATAAAGTGATGTATTGTTCACCCAAGAATGATAGTATTTTAAGTGTTCATAACAACATGTGTGTTCTCACTAATCTTAGTTTATGTGTCTCATTATGCGCCCAAGTAAGGGTAAATTCTTTATTTCTCATATGCATTATATTATTTTTTATGACTAAAATAATGTGTTAAATAATCTCCAGTACGTATGTTCTCCTCATACTTCAAAGATGTTTCTTCTATGACATATGATTTAAATCTCAATATTTCATGCTTTTTCTAAGTTTATATGGTTCCCTTATTTATGACTATGTTTATCCATACATCCTACCAAGTTCTTTCTAAAATTACCTTTTTATGTTTAAATGATATTGGTTGTATTATGACTTACTAATGCTTTTAGAAAATATATATAATAATATGAGACTTAGTATAAATCATTTCATCATTGTTTCCATGTCATTCATTACATACTTACATACTAGTACATTCAATGTACTGATACATACTTTGATGCCTACATGATTTAACCATGTAGGGACTGCCACTCCTTGATATCCTCCACATGGCTAGCTTGGATTTTTGAAGATTGTGCTCGTGGTGTGTCTTCTAGATTGGGGACAATATCCTACTTTTATCTTGCTCATGCTAAGACTTTATTAACTTTACTTTCTAGTTTGAGGGTGATCCTTGGGAAGGTCTTTGCCCTAGTCCTATTCATGCTTAGAGGTGTTGTTTGATACTACGCTATTTACCTATGATTTGATGTTGAGATTTTGTTTTTGGAGATTTTTTCCTTAGACCTTATCCCTTATGTGATGCTATTGATAATGATGGAAAGTGAAGAAACTCCTAAGTCCCTATTTCTCTATCGCTTGAGCCCTAATTACCCTGCCCTTAGTATTTTATTGCTATGTGTTTCAAGTAAATCCTAATCCCAATTAATCCACATAGTGTGAGTTATAAGCCCCTATTCCATTAGAATTATATGTTAAATGTTTTCTTTGTATTCCACAACTAAAGATGTGCAAACGATATGCTAAGAGGCTTGTTTGGGTTGCCTTCATATTTCCTGTTCACCATGTCACGTCTAGTCCCTAAGCTTGGGTTGTGACAGAGTTACATTTTTATCCCCTCAGTTATGTTAGCCAAATTTTAGCTGGAAAGAAGTGAGGTGCTTATTTTTTCATAGAAGGCTCCGTTAGAAAATCCGATTGCAGCGTTAGATCCAAAATATTAAAATTTATGTGGTTACACTATTCATTTATGGAAAATGGACATCGAGAGCCTCAAGAATGGCCCGGTAAAATTTGGGACTTAGGTGGTGCAGCACCAGACAAGTTAACCCTCTGGATTTGTAGAGGTTGTTGGTACGCTTGCGGGGCTATGTTTGTCAGCATCCGTATTAAAGAAGATACTCTCATAATAACAGAGAAGGGTCAGTGACCCATGCCTCAAATTTTGCGGAGCTTCATCCACGTTTTGGAAGAAAGGCCTGATGGTCTATAAATGTGCTTCAGCACTTGCGACCAGCCTTAGTTCCAACATTTTTTAGCACGTAAAAAGGTCATTTCAAGTCCTATTTTGGTGAACCAATGTCCCACATGACTCAAAATTTCACAAGGAATGTCGTGGTGAAGTTGGTTTCGGGATTTGATGCATAATTTGAGGTAAAATATTTGTTTTAGCTGATGTTGCTCTCACTTTCAGTGAAAAGTTTGTATGTTGATTTTATAACCAAATCTTGATGGAATTAAAAAAACATTAGCCTTAAGTATTCTATGTTTCGAGGGGAATGCAATGGTTAGCTAGGTGATTGTTGTATTTGTCCAGTTTTTAAGAATTTAGATCAAGAAAGTTTTGAAAAGAATGTTCTCCATGTAAAGTTTTCAGCTTTATTTTTGAGCTTTTTCTCGGTCGTCTGGGGAACATTTTGGGTCGAATTTTTCATTATAGGCTTGGGATGTCGTAGGGTTCATTTTTGGACTTTTTTTGGGATTTTAGGCATGGGGCCATTTTTCCTATTTTTGACCCATTTTGCCTAATTTTGTCCATTTCTTGACATAATACAGCCAAACGGATCATGTTGTCATTGTGAACTTTATTTTAACAGCTGAAAAGCTTTGGGAGACTATCAAGAAAGGAAAAGCACAGCTGCACTTATTTGGAGATTGAGGAGATATTTTCTAGGCAGCTAGGGTTTCCCTAAACCTTAGATTGAATGAGGTTATATGCATGCTAATCCTAAAATGTATGTGAGATGCTAGTAGTTTCTGATATGCATAGTGGTGTGGTTATGGGATTGTAATATGCATGGTTGGTTGTTAATACTATAATCTTGATGTATGTATGTATATATATCGGTACTATTGAGTGTAGGGTGGCCTAGTAAGGGCCATATATGGGCCGATATCATGGGCTGGTACGTATTTCGATCTAAATAATGTCTATGGGGGTATGTTGCCTAATATTGATATGATATGATGACTGTGGGATCACTTGTTGATTTCTTTCCACATTATGACTTGGTTACTAGCATATTATGATTTCATTAGGCGTATCTATTGTAGGAACATATGATATCCATATTATTACATCATTTTTATTTCCATTACCTGTTATTGGCTAAATTATTGCATTGTATCCTATTGGGCCTAATACTATCCTGACTATTGAGGTCTATGCTCTTATGTACTATCATTAGCCATTGAGTTTTGTTTTTGCCTTACATTAGTTGGGGTGAGTTTTTATTATCCACGGGATAGTAATAGTTATGGTTTTTATGTGATACCTATTTTGAGAATGTTGTTGCCTACGTAGACTCTAGGCATAACATGACTTTCAAATTTTAAATTTGGATATACTTGTTGAGTGAGTGATTGTTGATATCTTGAATCCCAGATGAAGCTTGTCATTTTTGTGAGCCTCGGTGATCACATCAAAGAATCTATGTCTTGGGTGATGCTCCCCGCAGTTTGAGTCTTAGTGGTTGTGACTGTAGGGCGAGACAAAGATGCAAATTCTAAGGATCATGTGTCGACTGAGTTTTAGCTCCAAGACCCCATTGATTCCATCTTGGGGAGAGGCCCTGTGATTTCTACATCGTTATTTTGACACTATTGATTATTCTAGGGGATTCTTTCTCTTGAGGGGATACGTCCTACTATTATATTTATGGTCAGACCACTTGGCTTTGGCTGGCTGCTCGATCGAAGGCTTGGTCAAAAGACCTAGGAGTTAGAGTCTCAAAGTGATATTAGGGGTTTGAGTCCTCGTGCGTTACCATTTCTAGATGGGTCAAGGACCCAGTTATTATTGTGATATTAGGGGCCAAGGGCTTGATTGTTACCTGTGGATCCACTTACCTTTTGACACCCTAATTATGCATGGGTGTACTATACAAGCTTATGAGGGCTCAAGGGTGTTCAGGCTTAGACACTAGGGCCTTTCACCCATGTACACCTGATCCTTGATCTTATAATATGGAAAGTTGGGCTCTGTGATGGTTCTATGAGGTTCTAGTGATTATCTTTCAGCTATATTATATGTGGATGTACTTCCCGAGCTTATGGGGGCCCGGGTGGCATACATATATAGATAATAAGGCCTTGCACACGTGTTAGTCATGTGCTTCTGGTTTGGTGATAGTTGTGATATGGGTTCACTAAGATTCGTCAAATAAGGTATTTTCACTTTGTCATGATTGGTTCTATTGAAGTTATGGGGTAATCCAATTGGTCTACTAATTTTAGATACATTTGATTTTTCTTATGCATTTGTTTTACTCAGTCAGCCAATGATGCCTATGGGCTGCCTTATTCTGGTACTCACCTTTACTTCTACATCTTCCCATGGTGCAGGTCCAGGTACCAGTCAGCGATGTTGATTTCTAGGGATCTAGCAGCGCAATAAACTTTCTTTTAAGAGTATCGACAACTCTTGCTTCATCAAAGTCTCTTTCTTTGATGGTTGTCTTTGTTTCAGGATTTTTCCTTATACAGTAGTACTATGTATTTTGTAGGAGCACTCTCGCATTGTATATATATATTATCTGATGTTTTTGGCTATATGTGTCCTTTCGTTTACAGGGATTATATACATCTGACATCTAGGTTTTGGGTAGATTTAGTTATATATTATTACTATATTGATGTGGACTTGAATAGATGCTAGGTAGGACCTAGAAGGTGCCATCATGACCGGGACCTGGTCGTGACAAGTTGGTATTTGAGCCTATGGTTCACTAGTCTCAATTGTACAGAGTTACCGCCTAGTAGAGTCCTATGGATGGGTGTGAAGACGTCCATGGATTATCTTCCAAAGGCTATGAGACGTTTAGGAACCTTCATAGGTATTGATTCTTGTTGTTCATTTTGTCAATGCTCCTTAGATTCCTGAGAATCTGATTTCATCCATTTTGCAAGTATGGTGTGTAGAGGGCCTATGTGATATCATGGTTAGGGACAGGGTAGGTTGCACCATTAGTCCTAGATAGAGAGTAGACCCCTGAGCCCGAGGAGCAGAGATCGGATGCCCTAACTTAGCCGCAGCCTGAGGCAGCAGCTCCCCCAATTGCTTTTTTAGTCATGCCAGAGGTATAAATGGTCTTGGGCTATTCCTGGCAGCAGTTGCAGCCCTACAGCAAGGTGCGGTGGTAGCTCTAGCTCCCTCAGTTTATGCACCAGCAGAGCCTATTGTTCTTGAGGCTCCAACCTAGCTAGAGGGAGTCGTACATTTGCAGGACCAAAGACTACTTGGATACTTATTGAGGTTAGCTCCGCCGAGGTTTTAGAGAGCTACAAGGACATGCAAGAGGTATTGACTACATGTGTGGAGCAATTACAGGCCCTGCGATTGCTGGAGACCTGGGGTTTTTACTTCACTGCTTATAAACTTGACGGTATCGCCAGAAAATAGTGGTGGACTTGTCGGAATAATAGGATAATAGATTTTGCACCATTGACTTGGGCAGAGTTCAAATAGGCATTTATGACCAGGTTTGTGCCTAGTAGCTTCAATGATCGTCGTTGGGATCAATTTGTATGACTGGAGCAGAGATAGATGTTCATTTCTCAATATGAGATTAGATTTCAGGAGTTGTCCCAATATGTTTTACCTTTTGAGAAGGAGCAGATTCACTATTTTGTGCAAGGACTAATGTGAAACGACCCAAAAAATTCCTAAAAATGTGCTTCGAAAGTTACCAGAAACTTGTTTTAGCTATATCTAAAAATCCGTTTTGTTTTTCGAAAATCCAACTTCATATTCTTGCTTAGGGGGTCAAATTTAGTGGGAAATGGGTCTAACCCAAATTTTAGAGCAACCGTATCAAAA
>JBCEWC010018266.1:0-12054 GCA_038996855.1 Solanum aculeatissimum
TATAAAAATACTACATAATAAAAATTACTACTCTACCATACTTAACAAAAATATATTAAAACTTACTACCCAAAAAAATGAATTTTTATTTTTAATTATAAAAAATGCACTTCCCTACTACTTACCCCCAAAAATGGTATCATTCATGTGTTATGTTGATGATAAAGAAATGATTTTAGTATCTAACATTCAAAAAATATTAATATATTCCTTGAGCTATGGATGCACTCGAGTTGCTATTCAGGTTTTTTTGTTATGGGGTTCTGAAACTTGTTTGTCACCTTTTGTTTGAATGCTTAAATGTGTCTTTTCGTCGCAATTGAAGGATATATTCGATAATTCCTTTCTTATTATTCCGTATACTAAAATTATTTTTGATCGATTTGGTAAATTGAATTGACACAAGTATGCTACTTATGTGAGAGAGCAGGTTCTACTATCACACTTCCTTCTCCAGCGGAGCTATCCCATCATTTTAATTACATCCAAACATGAATTCCCACAACAAAGATGCCTGACAGTATTCTAATTCTTTAGCAAAGTAGAATGCTATTTCTAAAACAAGTACTATGATAAGATGAATGTAAGTGTTGGATATTTGGGCTTCAACTATGATCAAAATGATGGGAAATCAAGACTAAAGTTCAAGGTGACATCATATGATGAAACTGTGAAACAGAGTTAGAGTTAGCAAGAATCCCAAAAATCAATTCTATTTCGACTAGCAAAATTCACATGATCAACAACCAATGAGAGCACAATTATACACAAAGAAACCAGGTAGCTTTCGTCAAAGAAAGCTTCATGGAGGTGGCCCTTCACTTGGAATATATGAATTCACTTCAAAATCCTCTACACCCATGGCTCTCGGCCCTCCAATTACAATTAACCTATAACCACAAGCTCTATTAGAAACTTAACAATTTATTAAGATTCATTAGTAAATGACTTACCTTGATACAAACATACTTTAATACATAATTATTACATTGTATTTATATCTTCCATAATACTTATTATAATTATTCTTACTTTATATTTAAATATTTTATAATATTTTAAGTTTGTGTAGGGGTAAAATAGTAATCCAACTTTTCACTTATAGAGCTTCCCACTTTTAGTTATATATGAGATGATATTTTTCATCTCCACAGTGTGTCAATAGCACCTTTGACTATGTCCATGAATGCCTCCAATTGCATAAAAACTTTTGTCCATAAATAGCACGGAACAATCCTACGATGCTTGTTCATGCTTGGTAAAGTCGACGTTCTAGTCTCTAAATTTTAATATTCTGCTAAGCTAACTGTTTTGCCCTGTGAGTCATATCCATCAGCTAAATGGCAATCTTCCCAAATCTGGCATAGCCAAACAGACATCTTGGTTCATTCATCTGCATTCTAGAGTGATCAAGTGTTTGTCAGTACACTGTAAGAATAAATGATATAACAGAAGATCTCCTTTCCAAACACAAGAAGCTCTATCAAAACTGCCAAAGACCCCCCCAAATCTGGGATAGTCGTTCGATGAATGCTTTGTGTTCTCAGGCAAGGAGTCTTTGGCAGTTCAGAAAGAGTTGTCTGTGTTTGGAAAGGAGATTTTGTGGCATGTCATTTATTGTTGCAGTATACTGACAAATATTTGGTCTGGAATGCAAATGAATGCACCAAGGTGTTTGTTTGGCTATGCCACATTTGAGGAGATTGCCACTCTAGCTAGTGGTTGTGACCCAAAGGGAAACATAGTTAGCTCAGAGGAAATTTACAATTTAGAGAAGGAATGTGGAAGACTTACTAAGCATGAACAAGTGGCGTAAGATGCATTATGGGGTATTTATGGATAGAAAGTTTTATGTAATTGGAGGGATTAAATGAACAGAATAGTCAAAGGTGCTATTGACAAAATATGGAGATTAATATGATCTGAAAATAGAAAAATGGACTGAAATTTTTATTGTGTCTCTTGTCTGAGCTAGTGCTAGAGGTGATACGCCAGCTACATATGAAGCACGTCCTTACACATGAAGCACTTCCTTTAGTGGTAGTTGTAAATAATGATTTCCCAGCTACTGACTATGTTGCCATTGAGGTTAGGAGGTATGACAAGAAAAATAAAGAATTGACAACCATAGGATGATTGCCTGAATGAATGGTAGGAGTTTGGCTTTTAGAATTTATAGTGATAGGCTAATTGTAATTGGAGGGCCTATAGCCATGGGTGTAGGGAATTTTAAAGTGAATTAATAGATTCCAAGTGAAGGGTCTCCTCAGTGATAACTTTTACGAAAGCGACTTGGTTGCTTTGTGTATAATTTTGTTGTCATGGGTCGCTGATCATGTGACTTTTCCAGATGATTCATGCATTATGTTGATGATAAAGAAATGATTTTAGTATCTAACATTCAAAAAATATTAATATATGCCTTGAGCTAAGGATGTACTTGAGTTGCTATTCAGGTTTTTTGTTTTGGGGTTGTGAAACTTTCTTTTCACCTTTTGTTAGAATGCATAAATGTGTCTTTTCCTCGCAATTGAAGCATATATTCGATAATTCCTTTTTTATTATTCCTTATACTAAAATTGGTTTTTATCGACTTGGTAAATTGAATTGACACAAATATGCTACTTATGAGAGAGAGCAAGTTCTACTATCACACTTCCTTCTCCAGCGAAGCTATCCCATTATTTTAATTACATCCAAATATGTATCCCCACAAAAAATATGCCTGAAAGTATTCTTATACTTTAGCAAAGTAGAATGCTATTTCTAAAAAAGTACTATGATGAGATGAATGTAAGCGTTGGATATTTGGGCTTCAACTCTGATCAAAATGATGGGAAATCAAGACTAAAGTTCTAGGTGACGTCATATGATGAAACTGTACAACAGAGCTAGAGTTGGCAAGAATCCCAAAAATCAATTCTATTTCGACTAGCAAAAATCACATGATCAACAACCCATGAGAGCACAATTATACACAAAGCAACCAGGTCGATTTCATATAAGCCAGCTTCATGGAGGTGCCCCTTCACTTGGAATATATGAATTCACTTCAAAATTCCCTACACCCATGACTCTCAGCCCTCCAATTACAATTAACCTATAACCACAAGCTCTAAAACACAAACCCCAACCATTCGTTGAAGCTACTCTTGCAGGTAATCTTCTTGTGTCGATTCATGCTTTGTTTTTCTTGTCATACTTCCTCACCTCCACTTTAGCATAATCAGAAGCATACAAACTAATATTTACAACTGCAATCAAAGAAGGTGCTTCAGATGAAGCAGGCATATCACCCCTAGCTCGGACAGGATATATGATCAAAATTTCAGTCCATTTTCCTGTGTTAAGATCATATTCATCTCCATAGTGTGTCAATCGCACCTTTGACTCTGTTCATGCAATGCCTCCAATTGCATAAAAACTTTTGTCCATAAATAGCACAGAACAATGGTACTATGCTTGTTTATGCTTGGTAAAGTTGACGTTCTAGTCTCTAAATTGTAATATTCTGCTAAGCTAACTGTTTTGCTCTGTGAGTCATAACCATCAACTAAATGGCAATCTTCCCAAATCTGGCATAGCCAAACAGACATCTTGGTTCATTCATCTGCATTGCAGAATGGCCAAGTGTTTGTCAGTACACTGTAAGAATAAATGACATAACAGAAGATCTCCTTTCCTAACACAAGAAGCTCTATCAAAACTGCCAAAGACCCCCCAAATCTGGGATAGCCGTTAGATGCATGCTTTATGTTCTCAGGCAAGGAGTCTTTGGCAGTTGAGAAAGAGTTGTTTGTGTTTGGAAAGGAGATTTATTGGCATGTCATTTATTGTTACAGTATACTGACAAATATTTGGTCTGGAATGCAAATGAATGCTCCAAGTTGTTTATTTGGCTATACCAGATTTGAAGAGATTGCTACTCCGGTTGGTGGTTGAGACCCAAAGGGAAATATAGTTAGATTAGAGGAACCTTACAATTTAGAGAAGGAATGTGGAAGACATAATAAGGATGAACAAGCGGCGTAAGATGCGTTCTATGGTATTTATGGATAGAAAATTTTATGTAATTGGAGGGATTGTATGACCAAAATAGTCAAAGGAGCTATTGACACAATCTGGAGATTAATATGATATGAAAATAGAAAAATGGACTGAAATGTTTATCGTGTCTCTTGTCCGAGCTAGATCTAGGGGTGATACGCCAGTTATATATGAAGCACGTCCTTTAGTGGCAGTTGTAAATGATGATTTGCCTGCTACTGATTATGTTGTCATTGAGGTGAGGAGGTATGACAAGAAAAAAAAAGAATTGACAACCATAGGATGATTGCCTGAATGAATGGTTGGAGTTTGGCTTTTAGAATTTGTGGTGATAGGCTATTTGTAATTGGAGAGCCTGTAGCCATGGGTGCAGGGAATTTTAAAGTGAATTAATAGATTCCAAGTGAAGGGTCGCCGTAGTGGAAGCTATGACGAAAGCGACCTGGTTGCTTTGTGTATAATTCTGTTGTCATGGATCACTGATCATGTGACTTTTCCAGACGATTCATGTGTTATGTTGATGATAAAGTAATGATTTTAGTATCTAACATTCAAAAAATCTTAATATATGCCTTGAGCTAAGGATGCACTTGAGTTGCTATTCAGGTTTTTTTGTTTTGGGGTTGTGAAACGTGCTTGTCACCTTTTGTTTAAATGCTTAAATGTGTATTTCCCTCGCAATTAAAGGATATATTCGATAATTCCTTTTTTATTATTCCTTATACTAAAATTGTTTTTGATCGACTTGGTAAATTTAATTGACACAAGAATGCTACCTAATAATACTAGCTTCCCACTTGGTAAATGGTAATCCAACTTTAAGGTTTGGAGCTTCCCACTTTTAATAATACTAGCTTCTGGACACGTGCATTGCACGTGTGTCCCATTGAATTTTATTTTAGATACTTTAGAAGGATTAAAATTCTATGAAAACATGCATGTAATGAGTAATAAAATGTAACAATTATTTTCTTTTAAGAAAACAAGTGTAAAATTTAAAGGTGGGCCTCACTACTGAAACTTAGATAAAATATCTGCTAGAAATGATCAACCATCACATACGGGACCCTAGCTAGAATCTTCAGGGGATAACATAGTAGGGGTGAGTACACAGAAATATACCTAGTTGGTTTAATATACTAGGAACAAAGAATTGGATAACTATGAAAGAATTGGGAGTTATATAGGTTGTCATTCAGGGTCTTTGCTTATTGGACCTCCCAGTTTTACGATGGCAAAAGAGATTGATCATTTACCGGATGCATAATCTGATTACACTTGCAAAGATACATGTTTCAAGCAAGAAAGAGTGCTAGAAAAAAGAGAAGCTAAGTCACTTCTCTCCTATGCTCTAATGTGTCGACCCCCTCAAAAATGCCTCAAGATAGTTTTTAAAGAAGGGAGAAAAAAGTAAGAGGTCCCACAAAAACGGGTGGCACTGGAGCCTCACTCTCACTTTTTCTCAGTAAGGACAAAACTTTAATGAGCTTGATTTTAAAATCCCCTTCGCTCCACACTTAGCCAATTTTCGAACATTTTCCCTATAAATTACAAAACATATTACATTAGCTCCAAAATATCAAAATGAGTAATAATCAAGAGCATGTTGCATGTTTTAAGTCAGAGCAAGGTATAAAAATAGATAAATCATGGCTAAAAAGTGTGTAAATACGCCCAACATCAGAAGATTTTGGATATAGAAACTAAATCTTCCCATATTGCATATAGATAGGAATTTCCTACCATAGACATTTCTATGGTTTTCTTCTAAATCAAAATCAACAAAGACATGATACATATTATAGGCCGCTATTGTGACCGAGCCATTTGTGGAAACCATTTTCAAGAAATCATTTCTATTTTTTTTTCAATTGATGACAATATTCTTGTGAACTTATCAGTGATGATGATATTTTTCAATCGTCCCATATTGCATATAGATAGGATGTCATTTTTTATTTTTGAAAACATCACCACTGGTTTTTTCTTCCACCAAGTTATATGACTTGTACATGAGCTTCACCTTCCTCTTACTTCCATATGGGATCCACAGAAGTACTCTACTATTCGGAATGGGCATTTGTCTTGGGACCAAAAATGATATAAACAATTTGTTTAAGCTGATACATAAACTGGAGTGAAAAATTAGGAAATGGTTGTGGAGATAGAATAAAGTTATGGTGGAAACAAAATTGATTTAACTTTATTCGGTAACTTTGATTATTAATTAGGGAGATAGCATGTTCCATGAAGAGATGAGGAAGGCAACGCTACCTTGACAGAAACTTTATGCAGGTTCACAGATTCTCCTTTTTATGTAGTTTTGCTCAATTGAAAACTCTTTTTGATCAATAATTTCTCCATTCCCGTTAGCTTCATATATACAAGTATATAGTGCAAAGCTCAGACTAAAATTAGTTGAATTCCTTCAGTTGACATCGAACCCAAATATTAGTATCAGACTAGACAAGTCAACATATCAATCAATCAACTACACGTCAATCTCAAACAAAGTGAAGAGATAAATTGACTCTCTTTAAAGAAAGTGAAGATAAAAGTCAGACTGAACCAAAAACATTTTATGATCTCCAGTCTAATACAATAAACCTAAGCAATCACAGTCCACAGCACTAACTCCATGATAACAAAGAGGTATGAAGAATTGATCTTTCAATCAATAAAAAGAAAGCATTTTATAAATATTCACAGCATTAAAGTTCTGTAGAGAGTTCACAGATTCTATTGTATAGAGCAAAACTTAAATAAAATACCGGCGATTTTCAACGAAGTAAAACTATTTGTTTAAATTACTATATTGCATATAGAGAAATAGAATGACTTATATGTATCCACTAAACTCATATGAAAACTTACGAAAACTTTGTATAAACTCATACGAAAACTTAGTCGATAGAATTTTTTTGGACTAGGCTTGATGTAAAAGATTCCTTATGACCCTAAATTACATATAATACACTTTAAAGACTTAGAAATTTATCCTAACATATATATACAATTTGAATTCATTGGGTTACCTAATTTGTTTTATAAAATCTTACATCACAACTCAATCGCTAAGGAAGTTTTTAACTCAACTTTGTGTTAGATGATTATTGTGACTTACTTCATATTCAAATCTATTCTCGCACTAAGAAATTGACCTTAACACCTATTCTTAATTAAGAATCATTTGGAAAAACCTTATGTACATATAAAATATGGCTTGATCTTAGGTAAATATTTTGAGGCGTTACACATACTGTATAACAATCATAACCATACTCGCATTGAATGTTTTGTAGAAGCTAATTTGGTTGGTTCCTAAATTAACAAAAGATCTACTACAGACTATTGTGTCTTCGTTGGAAGAAAATTAGTAGCATGAAGGAGGAAGAAGCAAAGTGTTGTATCTTGATCCAGTGCATAATGTGAGTGTAGAGCTATGCCACAGTCTACGTGTGAAGTCATGTTGATACATCATCTTTTAACTGAAATTGGGTTGAAGCATCATATGCCAACAAACATTTAGTGTGATAATCAAGATGCTATTCGTATTACCTCAAATTCCGTGCATCATGAAAGAACTAGATATATTAAGTTGACTGTCACCTTATTCGGGAGAAAATTCAAGAAAACTTGATTTCTACTAGCTATGTGAAGACAGGAGAGCAGCTAGTTGATTTACTTATAAAGGCGGTGAATGGAACTCAAGTTGATTACCTTCGTAACAAGTTGGGAATGATTAATATCTCTCTTTTTCCTCTTTATTTGTTGTATGTTTTCCTCTGTAAACATCTATGTTGAAGACTAAGAATCAGAAAAATAAGGACCATGGCTGGCAGCAAACAAATAGGCTAATACGGTTTTGACTAGGGAGCAAAGTAAAGGAACAACCATGACCTCTCGAACCTGTAACCATCTATCCAAGTTAGCCGCTATTACAAAATGTAGAGTCATATTTAATATTTATAGCATAATCATAGGTAGAGATATTTAGGGATCTTTGAGATATTTAGTAATATTTTCTAATTTTATTTCCTTAGATAGATTTACTTGTACACCTACAAATAGCTCTTATCCTTGGAATAATAGAACAATGAAATTGATCCATTTGGCTCTATATTTTACATGGTATCAAAGTGGGCTATCCTGCCTCCTCTGATATACAAAACTCTAGAATCTGGTAGTCGGAAGAGAAGAGAGTGAGACGAATATTGTAAATTTTGAAGAGAGAGAAGTTTCTAGATGATTTGTGGTGGTCCTCTAATCATTGGACCATATTTTTGGTGAAGAGAATCCTTGAACTAGAATCTATGCACTCTTTTTTTTCTTGTTTACCACTTCTCTTTTTATTGTTCTTTATTCTTTTGTTCTATACTTCTAGTATATGATTGAAGGTTGTTTGCGATTGCTCAATAATTTGTGAACTTGGTATAGTTTTGGAGGTTATCTGTTGCCTGCTTATTTGGGTATAGTGAGACTTTCATATATAGCCTACTTGGGATATTCTATTGGTTTCAACATCAATTTGTTTACATAAGGTGAGTAGTTTACCTGAGGGGAAGGAAAGACTGATTGATTAGAGAGAGATTGTTGCTGCTCCTGGTCTATTTTCTAACAAAATGGTTTTGATTTCAGTGGAGGAGTTGGCTAAATTTTCTTAGTATAAGGAATCATTGAACAAATCAACTTCAGTCAATGCTTTTGCCAAACTAGATAAAACATGTCTTATCACCTCTTCAAACAAATGGGTGATTGATTCAGGTGCCACCAATCATATGATAGGTAATCCTAATATTTTTTTCTAGTTTTCAACAAAACAAGGCACCTTATCCGGTTACAGTAGGTGATCGATCAACCTGTAATAGTGTTGGATCTAGAACTATTAAAGCTAGCTCCTCTATTAGACTGTTATCTATATTAAATCTACCGAAGATGGTCTTTAATCTGATTTCTGTTAGTAAAGTTACTACAATCCTTCATTGTTATATCTCTTTCTTTCTCGATCATTGCTTGTTTCGTGATCTTACAGACCTTCATTGTTATATCTCTTTCTTTCTCGATCATTGTTTATTTCGTGATCTTATGACGAATCAAGTTATTGGTAAAGGACATGTATCTGATGATCTCTATATCCTTGATGAATAGGAATCTCGATTTGTTGCATGCTCAAGTATCGTGTCTCCATTTGAAGCACATTGTCGATTAGGACATCCTTCTCTACCGTGGTTGAAAAAGCTTTGTCCTCAATTTCACAATATTCCCTCATTGGAATGTGAGTAATGTAAATTTGTAAAACACCATCGTATCCTAGTAGGTCCAAGGATTAAGCAGTGAGTTGAGTTTGCTTTTGCGTTAGTACATTCAGATGTTTGGGGACCATGTCTAGCTATTTCTAAAACTAGGCATAAATATTTTATCATTTTTATGGATGATTATTTTCTCGAATGACTTAGATTTTACTTTATGAAGAGTCTATTTGAAGTGTTTACTCACTTTACTGCCTTCTTTCCTGAAGTCAAAACTCATTTTAATGTCTCAGTGCGGATTCTAAGGAGTGATAATGCTAAAGAATATATGTCAGAATTATTTTGATCTTACATGAGAACCATGGTATTCTTTATCAGTCTTCATATGTTGATACAACTTCTCAAAATGGAGTTGTTGAAAGGAACAATAGGCATCTACTTGAGACAGCTTGGACACTTTTGTTCCAATGAAAGTCCCAAAATAATTTTGGGTTGATGTAGTCTCTACAACTTGTTTTCTGATAAATCACATGCCCTCGGTTGTGTTGGCAGGTAATATGCCTTATAGTGTTCCTTTTCCAAACAAATCACTATTCTCGATGGAACCTAAGGTATTTTAAATCACTTGTTATGTTCGAGTTGTTCGACCATTTGTTACCAAATTGGATCCAAAGGCATTAAAATATGTTTTCATGGGCTATTCTCGACTTCAAAAAGGGTACAAATATTACTCTGTTGAACTTGGCAAATACCTAGTGTCAACTGATGTGGTATTTTCAGAAGCTACACCATTCTACTATACACCTCCCATTTCTACAAGTCATGTGGAGGAAGATGAGTGGTTGGTCTATCAGGTTACTCATGCTGAAACAAAACAATTAGATGATGGTGCTCTTCTATCTGCTAGTTCGTTTATTGAGAATCAATCAACTAGTATTCCTCCAGAACCTATTTCATTTGTTCCAAATAGATCATCAATGTTCAAGTTTACTCGAGGAGACAAGGTAATGACGAAATTTGTCCTAGATAAACTGCATCATCACTATTTCCTCCTCCACTTAATTCTTTGGGATATCTTGATATGTTAGTGTAAATCCAAATATTCCATTGCTAACTTTGTTTCTTATGATCACTTATCTCCTGCATCTAGTTATTTGATTGACCCTCTAGACTCTATCTCTATTCCCAAAATAGTGAAAGAAGCCTTGACTAATCCTGTATGGCATGATGCAATGCTTGAAAAGTTACATGCTCTAGATGAAAACCACACTTGGGATGGTGGATTTACCCAAGGGAAAGAAAGTGGTAGGATGAAAATGGGTCTTTACCGTCAAAGTCAATCTTGATGGTTCTGTCGCAAGACATAAGGCTAGACATATGGCTAAAGGCTATGCTCATACTTATGGGGTAGATTATTCGGACACTCTCTCCCCCGTAGCTAAGGTCACCTCTGTTCATTTGCTTATTTCCTTGGGTGCTTCTCAACATTGGCCTTTAGATTATTTGGATATCATGAATGCTTTCCTTCATGGTGATCTCCATGAAGAGGTGTATATGGAGCAACTGCCTGGATTTGTTGCTAGGGTGAGTATGGAAAAGTTCTTCATTTGAGAAAATCTTTATATGGTCTAAAGTAGAGTCCTCGTGCATGATTTGGAAAATTTAGATATGTCGTTCAAGAGTTTGGGTCGAAAAAGAGCAAGTGTGATCACTTAGTCTTCTATAGATAGTTAGTGAGTATTATTCTCCAAGTTGTTTATGTTGATGATATTTATTATTCTCCTTGTTGTTTATGTTGATGATATTGTTATTACAGGAGATTATTGTACTAAAATTTCTTCTCTCAAGCAGTTTTTACATGACAAATTTCACACCAAAGACTTGGGACAGTTGAAATACTTCTTGGGTGAAGAAGTAGCTAGAAGCACGCATGAGATTTTTTATCTCAAAGAAAGTATGTACTTGACGTACTTGTGGAAACCATAAAGTTGGAAGCGAAACCATGTGGCACCCCAATGGATCCTAACGCACATCTTACTAAAGATGATGCTGATTCTATTGATGCCCAGGAAAGATATAGAAGATTAGTTACAAAATTGAACTAACTTAACGTGACTCGTCAAAATATTGTCTATATAGGTGTCAGTCAATTCATGTCTGTACCAACAGTTAAATGTTGGGCTGCCTTGGAACAAATTCTATGCTATTTGAAAGGAGCTCCTAGCCTTGACATATTGTATAGCGACCACAGATATACTCACATCGAATGTTTTGTAGATGTAAAATGAGTTGGATCAAGAATTGATAGAAGACCGACTACTCGCTATTACATCGTTGTTGGTTGTAATATAGTATATTGGAGGAGTAAGAAATAAAATATTGAATCTCGATCTAGTGCAAAATTCGAGTATAGAGCTTTGGCTCAGTCCACATACGAAATACTATGGATACAACACCTTTTAGCTGAGGTTGGTTTGAATTTTTCTTTTCCAGCAAAACTTTGATGTGATAATCAGGATGCTCTACATATTGCCTCAAATCCAATTTATCATGAACGGACAAAACATATTGAGGTTGATTGTCACTTTTTTAGTGAGAAGATTTAAGAGAACATGATTTCTACTGGCTATGTGAAGATAGGGAAACAATTGGGTGATATATTCACGAAGCCTTTGAATGAAACTCGGATGAAATATCTTTGTAACAAGTTGGGAATGACAAATATCTATGCTCTAACTTGAGGAAGAGTGTTACAAAA
>JBCEWC010018267.1:0-12054 GCA_038996855.1 Solanum aculeatissimum
TTGTTTGATTGTGTCTATTATTATGTATTTTGTTTGTGTTGTGTCTTCTTTATTGGCTGGTGTTGGCTGTTGTGAGAGATAAAGTGAATTAAATTTTAATTGCAGGTGGGCAGCAGAAACTGCAGGTTTCTACTATCAAAAAAATTGCAGAAAAGCGACGGACTGAGACCCTTTGTCGGTCGCTTTCTTGCCATTTTTTTTTAAAAAAAATCTAGGAAAGCGACGGACAGGGACTCAAAGTCCGTCGCTTTTGTTTAAAAAAAAAATTCCAGAAAAGCGACAGACAATGGGACGCAGTCCGTCGCTTTAAAGGATTTTTAAAAAAAAATTATTTCCAGAAAAGCGACGGACGGGGTCCCATTATCCGTCGCTTTTCTGGTTTTTAAAAAATTAAACCACGCAGTCCGTCGCAATTTCTTTAAGTCCATCGCTTTGTTCCTTTTTTTTTTTAAAAAAAAAAGTCACTCTATCCGTCGATATTCCGTCGCTATTTTGCCACGCTGTCCGTCGCTATTCAAAAAGCGACGAGCAAAAAAGTGACGGAACTGACTGCTTCGCTTTTCCGGAAAAAAGCGACGCAGTCCGTCGCTTTTGGCCGTCGTTTTTTGGCGATTTTTTAGTAGTACTAAAACTAGAAACTCAATTTATAGGATAGTTTTAAACTCGACTTAGTGCTAGGAGTCTCTTATGACCCTAATACGCTTTTCATATGTAAGAATGAGTCTCGATACATAGGTGCATGTGAGAATAGAGCTATGAGGTGTCACAACTAAAATATTCAACAAAAATAATAATTTAATTGCAAAAAAGAATGTTGCAAATAGACATATCAAACGAAAAATGATTATAATTTTAAAGTACTAAATCATGCTAAACTAAGTATTAAGTACATGACTAAATATTAACGAAAATTAAAATTAGGTTATGTATTTTAATTATCTAAACCAATATATAACTGAAGAAAAATATTCAACATTAATTATTGTCATTCTTAGTATTGAGTTTTCTCTGTTGCCAATAATATTGTTTTGATTTTGATTTGAACTTCAGTTGAGTTACTAATATCCTAGGAATATAACCTTTATTGGACTATTCAAAATTCTAAATCAAACTTGAAATAATATTATTAAAAATGATATCAGGTTAGTTTGGTCTCGGGTGGATGACTTTTTAAAAATAAAACCAAACCAACCCAATATAGTCGGATTTTTTTCTTCAATACCAAATCAAGTCAAACCAAACTACTAGTCAATTTTTTTCTCGATTTGACTCGATTTACATTTTGATATGATTTTCGATTTGATTTTGTTCATCCTATTTAAAGGAATCACTCATTGACACAACAAATATTTTGGAACTTGATATTCTCACCTCTTCTAAAATCTCAAATAGATCTGACTTTTATTGTTGTCTCAAATTTTTGACAAGAAGTACTTTACACAATAAATTTCTATATAGAGAAATACCATACTTTCCATGAATCAATACTTATAGTAAAGCATACAAGACAACAATTGCTCATCGTCATGCAAAGATAGGCCAAAATGGTTACACACATAAATCAGCCTTATTATATTTGTTACACACATATAGATTGCTTTTTATTTGTTTACATAGTCAAAGCCAAGCCATGAGACATCTTAGTAGTGGCAAGGTGAGTAGCAGTAGCAAGCATATTTTGCCCAGTAATATTTGTGACCCCATGGTTTGTACTTCTTACAAATACCATATTTAGCTCCATGCTGGTACTTGCAATGATGACTACATTTGTAAAGAGTATTGGCAAGGCCCATGCCACTTGTCACTTTTTTTCCAACAGTATTTGCCTTCTGCCAATTGTATTTCTGCAAGAATGACAAAATTGAAAAATCATAATATGTACTTGAGATAGCAAATTTCTCAAAAGTTTCCTAATAACACTGCCCCCTTTTCATTTTATGGTACATGTTTGATTAGTCACACAATCAAAATAATAAATAAATATTTTAAACTTGTGATCTTAAACAAATTATTATATTTGATAGCTATAAAATCATATTTTTAATTCGTGACTCACCAGTTGCAGTAACAAGGAAAAAACAAAAGAGGAGGGCGAGAAAAGTCGTGTACTTTGCCATAGTTGTTATTTTTCGTGGATTTCTTGGCGAGGAAACAAATAATTGAAATGGTGGTATTTATAGTGTTGGAAACTCATATTGTCAACTTAATTCCTTTTGATTTGTTCTAGGATTACGTTGGATGTTTGCTTAAATAGTTATAAGATGGATAATTAAAATGACAGACATCAAGTACGAAGAATTAGCATTTCTTTAATTGCAAAGACACTTTGAATGGATCAAAGAGACATTTGAATGTAAAGTCTTCTACTAGTTGATCAATTTCATGTATCAACTTGCTTTTATGAGGTTGTCATTCGTTTGTGTCAATACATGCTATTTTAGCAATCACCTAAAGTATTGAAGAACTGAGTTTATCAAATATAAAAACAAGAAGTAAATTGCAAAACAGAACACAGAATTTTATTGTGAAAATTTCTTTGTTTGAAAGTTTAAAAGAAGTGACCTACTCCAGAAGGACTTACTAAAAAACTTTACGAAGTCGAGCAATTTTAGATTACAAACCAATAATCAAAGGGACTATATAAGCTTACATTATCTTTCTTCTTATATATCTATATGAAAGATAATATATGTCGTGTTTATGTTGTTTCTTTCATTTCCGCATGATTATGTGTTTCTATTATTTTTAGGAAAGGTTGGTTTACCTATCAAAGGGTTAATATAGGCCTCTTTATGACCCTTTAGATTCTAGGTCATGGTCATTTGGTATAAGAGCATCTAAGTTCATCTACACCCAACCTGATAGGCAAACTAATAAGCACATAAAAGTGAAGCAAGTGTGAACTGAGTAAGGAAAATACGTGTACTCATTAACATCGTCCACAAACCCTAAACTGAAGTGATGGAGATGGTTGGTCTTCCTAATTCTTAGCTCCACACTTTATCGTATTTAGATCAGTTAGAAATATAAACAATTTAGTTTAACAATTAACCAACAAAACAGCTACACGGTTTAGTGAATATGAAAAAAGATTTGATTATTTTTGTAGGTGCAGATAAGAGGAAGGCACAACCCATGGTATTTGAATAGTTCATGCTCTAGACACATGATTAGAACACGAGAATACTTCCTCTTATTCACAAAGCTCCAAAGAGGAAAAGTCGCCTTTGGAAATGAGGAATTGTTGGAATTTGAAAGGTAAGAAAATCACTCTCATTTTATAGAAAGTGTGTATTATGTCCTGGGCTTGTAGCACAAGTTGCTGAGTGCCTCTCAGATGTGCAATAAAGAGGACGAGGTAATGCTCACATCCACGACACACATCATGGATCCTAAAAGACAAAAACTGACATGTCTCAGTACCATCAGAAATAACTCACTGTTGTGACACAAGAGATTGGGACATGCTAGCTTTTCACTATTAAGTAAACTAGTGTCCAAGGACCTGGTTCTTGGTTTCCCTAAAACTAAGTTCAGTGAAGACATGATATGTGATTCATGCACATAGGGTAAGCACGTGAAGCCATATTTCAAACCAGAGAAAACATTTACACCTAAGCTACTGCAGTTACTGCATATGGATGTATGTGGACTCATTAGAGTGCTCAACAAAGGAGGCAAAAGGTATATTTTTTCTATTGCTGATGACTACACTAGGTTCATCTGGACCTTGTTTCTCATACCGAAAGATAAAACATTTGGTGGATTTTCTATCTTTGTAAAACTCATGCAAAAGAATCTAAAATCAGAACTGATCAGCATCAGGTCGGATCATGGAACATAATTTAAAAATGTTAAATTCTTGGAATATTGTGCTGAACATGAAGAACATAATAGTTTCTCTGTCTTAAGAACTCCTCAACAAAGTAGTCGTTAAATGCAAAAGTAGAACTATAGAAGACATGAAAAGAATCATGTTAATTGCCAATGGTCTCCGAAAGAGTTACAGAGTAGAAGTAGTCAATACAACATGCTATCTCATTAACAGATGTATGATTTGTCCTATGCTAAAGAAACCTCCCTATGAATAACTAAAAATTTGAAAATCAAATCTTACATATCTTATTGACGTTGGCTGCAAATGTTTCGTCCATAATAATAGAAAGGAAGCCATGGGGAATTTTGATGACAAAAGTGGTGAGGGAATTTTTCTTGGTTATCCCTTCAAAAGTAAGGAATACCAGATTCTTCATGTAAGAACATGTTGTGAAGAAATAATTATCCATGTTATTTTTATTAAACTAATCATTTTTCTAAAGAAGGTATGTAGGTGGATACTGAAGGCATGGAACTGGTACCATACTTGTAGATGAACCTATGTACCAAAAGACTCTATAGAAACTCTAGGTGAAACCTCTATTGAAGAACTTGGTACAACAGATGACCTGTCCGACATAAGGGAAATATTTGAACAATACACAATGCACAATGTCAAACTTTCATTGAACCTGGTTCTCCAAATGCTCTAGAATCAGAGTATCCAAGCTAGCTAATAACTAGAAGAACAAAAACCCACATCAAATCCAAAAAATTCTCACACCTCTAGAGTAAGGAATTAGACAAGATCAAAAGTAAGTAATCTTTGTGCATTCTCAGCATATCTCTCGATTGATCAAACCAAAAAACATCAAGGAGGACTTATTAGAACAGAATGGATCGTGGCTATGTAGAAGAACTAAATCAGTTTGAAAAAAGTAAAGTATGGAACCTGGTCTCCTAGACAAGAAACATGACAGACATCAGAACCTGGTAGTATTCAAAAATAAAATGAATGATCAAAGGATTATTACTGGAAATAAAGCAGGAATAATGGTGCAATGCTATAAAAAGAAGAATGAATTAACTATGAAGAGACATTTTATCCGGTAGCTAGGATGGAAGCAATTAGAATATTCATAACTTTTGCAACTGACATGGGGTTTTCCTTATATCAGATGGATATCAAGAGTGCATTTCTTCATCGGTATTTGCAAGAAAAAGTATATGTTTGAAAACTACCATAGTTTGAAAATCATGAACATTCAGGGTATGTTTAAAAATTAACATAGTTTGAAAATCATGAACATTCAGGGTATGTTTAAAAATTAGACAAGGATGTATATGTGTTAAACTAGGCACCTAGAGCATGGCAAGACATTCTTAAGGAAGTAAGAGAAGAACATTCTCACAGTATAGGTATATGTTGATAACATTATCTTTGGAGGAATGAGTGATACCCTGTGATGACTTTGAAAAGTTATTGAGTAGTGAGTTTGAGATCATGAGTATGATAGGTCATGAACTGAACTTCTTTCTTGGACTACAAATCCAATAATCTACAATAGGAGCATCCATACATCAACAAAAATATACCGAGGAGCCGTTAAGGAAGTTCGATATGAAAACTGTAAAAGTAAATGATGAACATTGTCGGCAGAGACCTCGGCCAATGCTCACCTGCCCGGATGAGACCTCGGACCACCGACTATTTTGCTCAGTCCGACCAGTAGAGACCTCGACCACTAATCCACATAATACTTTACACATATCTTGGTCATAGCCATCACAAGTATCAATGCACAAATAATAATGATAGATGCAAGATGCAGAATCACAGTCATACAATAGTATCAATATCAGAATGATGTTAATATCTCAATACCATCAATATCTCAATATCATCAGTGTCTCAATAACATCTGTATCACAATTTCATCAATGTATCAATATCATTAATATCACAGTATCATTAGTGTTTAAATATCATCAATGTCTCAATATCTCAACCATATCACAATATATGCATCATCTCACTATCAATAACGAATAATTCACAAGGTCACATAGATTACATATTCACTATTTATTTATAGATCAATATGTCAACTTATGAGCAAGTATTCAATACGAATAGTCATAATCAAGACTACAATGATACAATTCTACCTCCAAATACTCAATTCCATACATATAGGAGCATACAAAGTTCGATCATACTTAACAAAAGGTTAGAAGTTCACTTGTCTCAAGTAAAGTTCCAAATCAAGTCGAAATTGCCACTTTCACCCTCTTTCGGTACTCCAAATCACAACAATATATTATAATATAGCATCACAATCACATAACGAATTTAATGACACTAAAATCAATTAATTCAGAGAAAGAGGATAAAATGGTGAAAACTTTCATGCCAAAAACGTTGCTAGAATCTGGAAATTTATGGATGAAAGTGTTCTACTCTTTACAAGGAATCCAACAGTGAAGATGGTTTCAAAAATGAAGCTAAGATGAGTGAGAAATCAATGATTAAAGTTTAGGAAAATCATATCCAAAAATCTTCAATTTACACCATTAAAATCCCAAAAGTAGAAGTTAAAAACATGAATTAATCAATGTAAAAATCAATGAAATAGGTTAGAAAATAGTTACCCAATCAATTTGTCTTCAAAACTTTGAAAATCCCCTCTTAGAATGAGCTTGAAAATGTCAAAAATGGTGGAAAGGATTTAATTCATGTTTTTAAAGAAAGTCAATATTTAGGTACACATAAAACTCTATGAACGCGGAGACATATCCGCGAACGCGGAGGCTTGGAAGGTCCCTGCACTCCACAAACGCGGAGAAGCTTCCGCGAATGCAGAGGCTTAAAGAGGCCAGCTCACTTGCACTCAACGATCGTGGTCCCTTTCCCGTAAATGCAGAGGTCTACATGAATTGACCTTAGTGAACACGAAGCTAAGGACGTGAACGCAGAGAGTAAGTGCCACCTGCACCAGAAATAGCAGTACCAACAACTCACAACTCAAACAAAACTGGAATGGACCATCGAAAATTCATTTGGAACCCCGAGAACACAAAACAAATATGGAGCCCCACCATAAACGACGATTTAGGCTCAATGGAACCATCATAATTTGAATTCGGAACCCCCATGGTTCTGAACCCAAGAAAGATCTTTAAAACTAGTTTCAAACTCAAAACTCTAAATTTCACGAAAGCTCTAAAAATTATAACGAAGTCATATATAGCGTTAGTTTCATCACTCGAAACCATTGAAACTTATGTAATTTCGATACAAGCTCCCGAACTCCAAATGTTGATCAAATTCAGACCTATGATCCAAAATGAACTAGAATCGCAACTTTGGGCCTAAATTCTCCATTTTATTTCTGAATTCAGCTCTGCAAGTTCTCCTAGACCAGATTCGGCATTCTGAAATTGATAAAACAATGGAATTCAATTTTGACATTTGAAACTCAAAATTCAAAATTTCCAACTTTAAGTTTTTTAAAACTCTTTCTTTTGCCAAATCCCAACGTTTTACAAGATTTTCAAAATCTGACTTTTAGACTTATCCAAAAATGATCCAAGGCAACTTTTGGAAAGGAAAAAATGATAATTAGGTTGAAAATGCAAAAAATGACCTTCAGGGTCATTACATATACACTCCGATGTACTATTGATAGTTATTGTGCATTGGTTCTTTCCATTTGATGTTGGGTTATTTGTATTTATCTGAGGGAGGTGGTGGATTGTATGGTTTGATAAGGATGATTCTGTCGAGAGAGATACTATGATCGGGGGATCCAGAAAGGCTAGAGAGAGAATGGATGGTTCTACGCTCCAAGACCTACATGACGCACCCTATAGTTCAAGTCTTCCATGGTCATGCTTGAGTGTTGAGACTTGGATGACGTGCCCTGTGGTCCTATTCTCTAGTGTTCACATCCAAGTATCTGAGACTGGGGTGCAGATTCTAAAGAGGTTTGAGCACTTACTGTTACTTTGGTCCTGAGGCCCCATTAACTACATTTTTGGGGCTAGGCCCTATTGATTGATATTTTGGGTCTAGGAACTCACTGATTCCACTTTGGGGGAGAGGCCTCGTGATTGATATTCTGAGTTGTGAAACTATTGACTATGCTAGGAGAATTCTTTCTCCCGCAAAGGATACATCCCATTATTATGCATGTATATTTTAGATCGGGTGTCATGTGTCAGCATAGGGTCTGAGACCCAGCTAATATGTGATTTTTGGGGCGAGTCCCCATTATTCATTACCTGTGGATCTACACACCTACTCACATTATAATTGTGTGTGGATGTACCCACTGGGCTTATGGGAAATTTCAGGCTTAGATACTGGGACCTTACACCCACGTACAACCGACCTGTGATCATGTGATATTGAGAGTTGGGTTCTATCGTGATTCAGTTGATCAGATTATGTGCGGGTATACCTTTTGGCTTTTTTGGGCCCAAGTTGCGTACAGGAGATATTAGGGCCTTGCAACCATATACAACACTATGTCTCAGTTCGGTGACAGGTATGGTTTCAGCCTACTTATGTTTCATCAATTAGTATCATTGCACACAACTTGGGTTGGTTAAGTTGGGGTTCGGTTATTCTCCAAACATGCTTACTCCTTGATCGGAGTTTCGATCTGTTACACTTACTGCAGTTCTCTATATTTGAGCCTTCTATATGAACAGTACTTCACGCAGTCAACCGATGATGCCTACAGGGTGCCTGTTATCGGTACTCATCCCTACATTTCTGCATCTTCCTATGGTGCAAGTACAGGTACTAGCCGTAATCTCTGAGTTAGAGGTTCACAGATGATCCAGGAGATAGTGGTGAACATCAGCAACCCCGGATATTCTACAGTCTCCTTCTGTTTTGGTGGTCATCTTTTGTATTCAAATGCTGACCTTTTATAGATAGTTTGGATTTGTATGTGTAGATTGTTATTCTAGTTTTGTATGTAGATATGTATATTTTATTTTGAGTCTATAATAGCTCTTTACAGGTGACTTCCAGGTCCTGGTATAGGTTATTGTTGGCTTATTTTGTATGTCATTAGTTAATGTTATGCTTGGCTATTAGGACAGGTACCGTGGGTATTGGATTGACTTGCCTGTAGGTGGGATCTAAAAGGTGTCATCATGACCCAAAAGCTCGAGTCATGACAATAACATAAAATAGAATCCTCGAAGGCCTGCTGAAGAGACAAACAACTACCTCTCAAAAGATCCAAAGGCTCGATCCTGAATCTAGATAGTCTAATAAGAGGGACTGGACTCAAAACCTACAAAAATATAGCTAGGGGTGAGCACCAAACAACACGGTACTCAGCAAATAGAACTAACCTAAGGTAAAACAATGAATTACAAAAGTAATCCTATCAACCCAACCACAAACCGTCAAACTACACACCTGCACTCAGAAAAGCCCCAGTACAATCATATTCAAAGGGGAGAGCATTCTTTGTTCTAAATGGAGACTGATCCAAATAAGAAAAGGAGAAAATTGACTATTTTTACTGTCAAAGTTCTGAAAGATACAAAAACTCTTCATGCTTGGCATTATGTTCCATGCCACTAATTTTGAAAATTGAAAAGAGAAGATTGTGGGTATTACAAATTATTTCTTCAAAAACGGTATTAATGGAGTCATTTGTTGATTGTGATGAACTTGATTTTTTTTAATAAAAATTCTATAATTTCTTCATCTCAACTTATATTTTTACCTGTTATTGTTATTTTTTTTCAGTGTCTTAAAGATTGAATATTTTTGCTGTGAGAATTATTTAGAGAATCAATTGTAGAGTTTGATTTTTTTTATTTTTAAATCTTAGATTAATTTTTATTTTTTTCTAAATTTGTGAATAAATAAAAATAAATTAAAAAATCAAAATTTAAAATTTAAATAATTTTTAATGTGACACTGACATGGCACTGACGTAGCAGTGTGTGGCACTGATGTGGCAGTGACATGGCGTATGTGGTATACACATGCAATTGTGAAATTGGTGTTATAATCTTAAGGTGATATTAAATTAACTTGAAATGAGTTTAGGGGGATAAAAAATTCTATGTAAAATTAGAGTGGTAAAGTAAGTTTCGTGGACAAGTTTAGGGGGAATTTTATGTATTTTCTCTAAAGTTTGATCCATAATTAATAGTACAATGTGAGCAATATGATAGAGAGATAATGATTTTAGGATTCTTTGGATTGTTAATTAATGATTAACAGTAATATATAAGTATCAATTAAAACAATTGAAATGAAGAATTAAGACATTTCTTAATGAAAAATAACTCACTTAGATCAAATTCTTTAAGTGACATAAGTTTTTTTTTCATTATAATTGATGACGCTTTTAATATTAAAAAATTATTTTGTCAAAAAAATACTTCCCCATATTAAATCCCTAAAGGAAAAAAATAAAAAAAGACAAAAGTATACTCTTGTCATGACTAAAAACCATAAAAAAGGTCAAGATTATTATTGATATAGTCAACATTAATATGCATACTAGACAGATGAGGATGCTATATAAACGAGTTTCAAAGGAGCGCTCAATCTAAATTAGACCTTCAATTGAAAAAAGCACAAGACTTATAAATACAACTTGCATTGTTTTGAAGAACAATCTAAGCCTCAACGATTAGAGGATCCAATGACTGCTCCAAATCTTGGTATGATAAATCAAGTTTGTGTGTTGTTGATTGATGACGATAAAGAACGTGTTAGTGGGATGGTTGATTTGCTCAAATCTTACCAATATAAAGGTAAATATGGACATTTCTTACAAAACATAGAACTAAATTTTATTTGATATATTAAATTTTATTAAAATGATGCTTGCTATCTTAATTTTTCATTTGTATTGATTACTTTTTAGATTTCATTAATCTTGTAGATCTTGAATTTCTTTTTCTTTTTCTTGTTTTTGTTATACCACTAGTTTTGTACCTACTTATGTTTTATTTATTTTTACTAGTTACTAAATAATTTTTTGTTGTAGTTCTTTCATTTGCTTATCACACATTTGATTAGATTCTTTTGTAGGGATGTATATCACTTTTAAAGACAGTGATAATTTTGTGTCGATCTTTTCGTCATTTCAATTTTCTCTGATATCTCTAAAGAGACATAATTTATATTGACCCTTTTATATACTAAATCAACTGATATATGTGTTTTACTCTAGTTCTTTTGTAGGAAAAAGGCAAGAAAATATTCATTATCAATTGACATAGAATGACAAAAGAAATAAAGGAGAAAATTAATTAAATCCTTCAAGTATAGTTTTAATTAAGGCTTAGTGTTTTTATTTTTACAAATTTGTATATATTTTAAAGAAAAATAATATTTAGATCGTAACAGCACAAGATTAGGAGAATGAGAAGAAAGAAGGAGAGAAAAACTACTAAGAGCACATCTGACAATTATTATTTTTGATCTTGAGATAAATATTTTTTAATAGGATTTAGACAAAAAGCAAGAAGTCTTGATTTTCAAGAAGAAATCAAAATCTTTTGTATTTTTCTGAAATATTGTTCTTCTTCCGTTTCTATTTATATTCATGGTGTAATACCTTTTTGTGTGTTTTAAGTAAATAAGAATCAGATTTTTAAGGAAAAAGAGAAAGAGAGAAATCTATCGGTCCAAATGATTTCTTAGCCCTCTTAATTTCATGAAGCTTTTGTTATTATTTAACAAAAAAGTCTTTCAACCATAAATAAGTTTTACTAGTTTTTCTAATATATTACTGCTATTTTATCTTTTTGACTACACATATCTTGTATTTTATTATATTTTTATTCTTAATTTTAAAAAAAGCATATTTGAATTTACTTGAAAATGAGTCTTGACACATATTATTATTTATTTTGACTCAACATTAATGGTCATTTAATCATATTTTATGGTTTAATTTGTGAGGACATTACATAATTCTCAGAATATTTGAAAAAAAAATGCTTCAATTTGTCACAATTTCTTTTTTAGCTACATTCGTATATAACAAATAGTACACATGTCTTCACATAAGTAATGGTATGCATTTCTCTCTAAACCTCTCGTGTAGAAGTTATTTGAAGTTTTGATCAAAATAAGCTAATATTTAAACTAATTCATCAAAATAATACGTTTTAAATTTTTTTACAAAAATAGTATAAACGTATTTTTCAGTAACGTTTTAGGCTTTTTTTATTTAAAAAATCTAA